>OX101786.1:2934591-3045461 GCA_944452715.1 Ophion slaviceki | reverse complement strand
GTAGCATTATGTACTCGTCGAAGTGAGGTTGTCGTATGAAAATCATGACGTACGTTAATGTATATTATTTATTTGTGCGAATGTACGTGTACAAGTATATTTTTTTTACCGAAAAATCGGTTGAAAATATGCTACTGGTGGATGACGATCCCGTGAACGGGTTGTCGGACGTGTTTTCCGCTATCAAATAACCCAGTAATTCTTTACGCAAGAGTGAATCATTTATTTTTTATAAAAGGAGGGGTAGGCAACTATAAAAATATGAAATAAACACTAAATAAACAATAAATATGAAATAAACAAATGAAAAGTATGGAATCAAACTTTTTAAAATATATTTGTACTTTGAGGACACACTAACAAGGAATTATCAACAATAAATAAAAATTGTTATTAAACTTGCAGAGTTTTGGCGCCCTAATTTATCAATTTTTGCAGATTATTCTTCTCCTATCGTTAATAAGTCTGTATTACTGCGTCCTCCAACTACGGATAATAAAAAAGTTTCATTCCATACAACAGTTTTTTTTAAATTCATTTTCTCAGTTATGTAACCATCTTTCGTTTAAGATCGAAAAGTCGATCGGTAACAAATCGGTGAACAAACATACAAATGCATAATATTTATTCTAATATGATATAAATGTCTTTCATTCTTGTAGGATGTAAATGTTATTCGCACAAAACGTCACAAATATTTAGATAGTAACGTATATTGAATATTTTACGACATTCATTAGAATAATAAAAAGTTACGAAATTAATTCTATATAAATTAGAACAAAAAAGTAATTTACTTACACAACAATAACGAAAATAAAAAAAAATCGGTGGATATGGAAGAAATATAAAGTATATATATATATATATATATATATACTTTATATTTCTCCCATATTCACCGATTTTTTTTTTATTTTCGTTATTGTTGTGTAAGTAAATTACTTTTGTCGTCTATAAAAATGCTACGATTAAAATCGCTCTACTAGTTTTCTTCCGAACTATGCGAATGAGCCATCTCGAAATAACGAAAAAAAAACAGAATTATATATATATATATATAATTTTCTGGGGTTTACAGAATTGACTACAGACAGGAAAAAATGCTTTAGAAAATTAACGTTACATTCGTTTGATACCGTTGAAAATTTGACCTTCCCATTTATCAATCGATTCAATTGAAGTCTTCAATTATCTCGTTATCGTTATTGAAATATTTGCTAGCAAAAAACCGTACCGTCAATTAGCCAATCAATGGCTAATGAATGCTAATGTAGGCAAATGTAGATTCCTATAAAAAGAGAGCGAGAAGAATAAAATTTATTTCAAAGGTTTTCTTGATTAATCGTTTCATTCATGAATGCGATGAAATACAGGAGCTCGGGCGGGGGGAAGAGGGAGGGGGCTGTAATGGTTTGAATCCCTTGAAGGTTTTACATGCTCGCGTTACGGGTAACTGGGATAATATACCGCTAGGAACTTTTTCCTTTTCTTATGGCAGCGCGACTAGGTAACTTCGAGGTGCATTCACGTATAGACATATATCTGAATGAATACAGGGTGCCGTTTATGAAGTGGTCATATGTTTTTTACGGATCTAGCGTGAATATTTTGCGACCGAGAAAAATATGGTACCCGGGAGTTTTTCGGATCCTCTTGGAAAAAAATATATAGCGTATTTTTGAGATAAGGCGTATTTGCCAAAAAATTGAACATTTCGGAAAAAAATCAAAACTCCATTTGGTGTGAGAGAAATGAAGGTTATTATATTGCGAATCTGAAACAACATGAAAAAAAAAACTTTTTTCAACCGGAAATAAATTTCATCCATTCAGTTGAAAATGCATTTTGGATTTTGATAATTGTAATAAAATTAATTTTTTTCTTCGATGACGGGATAAAGAAAAAAAGCATTCTGGCCTGTTTCGTCTATTTAATTGTCTTTATTTTGGTGTTCAATTTTCCAGGCTGTTCAATTTTTTCTGGCATATACCACTCGTCACAAAAATATTTTTTTTTGTGCTTCACTTTTTTTCCAAGTGGACTTAAGGCAGGATTCCACTTTGAAACCATGAAAAAAACGCTATTTTCGTGAATTTTTTCTGAGAATACTATTAAAGATATCGATATGGGGTTTAAACTGTTCAATAAATACACTCTTTAAGTACATAAAAAAAAATTTTAATGTATTTTATTCATTTTTTGTACACGTAAAATATGTTTAAAGCCAACGCCTCGAAAAGCAGGTACCGTTGCCGTGGCCGTGAAATCTTCCCGACGGATGGTCTGAAACAAAAAAATCAAATAGTTTCATGTTCAGTATGTCTTCAGGAACTGACCTAACTAGAATATTTTATATACGTGCAAAATTAACAAAATGGCGGCTAAAATACGAAAAAAATGCGTTTTTTTTGGGTCTTTTTTTGCAATAAAAAAATAGTTCTAATCAAAATTTTAAGTTGATTGTAGTTAGGTCGGTTGGTACACACATATAGAATATGTGTTCCAAATTTCATAAGGATCGGTTCAGTACTTTTTGAGTTATCACGACCACGGTACTTGAAAATGTCGTTTCGAGAAAAACGCGTTTAAAGTTTTGGTGAGTGATAGGTAGGTGCTCAGGTAGGTGCGTTCGAAAGGCGAAAAAGGATAGTTAGACTGCTTGGAACTTTATAAAATTTTGACCGAACATTCTTGAACATATTTACTTTCGAAAAATGTAAAAAAAAAATGTTTTTTTCAAAGTTTCAAAGTAGAATCCTGCCTTAAGCAACTGTTGAAAAACATGTATTCCTCGGTCGCGAAATCTCCGCGCCGGAACATTGAAAACTCATCGCGGACTTGTAATTGTCACCCTGTATATAAATGTATATGAACGCCGAAAGACACATATACGAACAGTCATTGCTCTCGTGACCGATTGTCGGGCGAGAGTAGTCAGGCATATATTTTCCCCGCAGGTATAGCTACTCCTTATACCTTTTATCTTCTGCTTCTTTATCCATTTTTTGTCTCCCTCGCTCCCGTCCCGTTAAATCTCCTACGAGGCGTAACGTGAGATATATACGCGATGAATATGTACGACAATGACGTGTCGTACGGTCGTGGAAAAAGGAAAAAAAAAAAACTCGAAAAAAATTGAATGGATCCGCTCGAATCGTACACCCGACGGATTTTTTAGTATTTGCGAGGCCTTTGATTGTAAACAAAAATGACTAGTGTTAGGAATTAATGTACTTTTTTTTCTTGTCTTACACGAACTCAAAATGAGCACATTTTCGACGGTTGAAAAATTTCGAGTTTTGAAAAAAATCTTCGATAGGTAGGACTTGGGAATATTGCTGCATCCTTACAAAATAAACAACTACTTCTCGCTACGTACCAACCGCGAATATAATTACCCCACACTGGATAGTCTGAGCGCCACTAGTGTGAGCGAAAATTAATAGAAAATGCGATAAAAAATATAGACTTTTGGAATATTTTATTTTTCAATTCAAATCTTTGATTCGTGAAGTGTGAATATTTTATTTGTTGAATTTAAATATTTGTACTGCCAAATTTGAACATTTTCACTGTCAAATGTGAATATTTTACTGTCAATTTTGCATATATTTTTCTCGTAAAATTTGACTATTTCATTCGGGAAATTTGAATATTTCATTTGCAATACTTAAATATTCTATCCGTAAAATATGAATTTTTTATTCGTGTAACTTGAATATTTGATTCGTAAAATATGAATTTTTAATTCGTAAAAAGCGATTTTTTAATTCGTAAAATATGAATTTTTTATCCGTGAAACTTGAATATTTTATTCGTAAAATTTAAATACTTTATTTCTATGATTTAAATGTTTATTCGTAAACTGTGGACAATTATTCGTAACTTTTGAATATTTCATTCGTAACTTTTGAATATTGCATTCGCAAAATTTGAATACTTTGTTCTTAAAATGCGAATATTTTATTCGTAAAAGTTGATTTTTCTTTCGTAAAGTTTGGATATTTTATTCGTAAAATTTTTGTCAAATTTAGTATTGTTTTTGTAAAATATTTAGAAAGTATGTAAACCCGAACGATTTTTAAAAATTCTCTTTCGTACCATAATTAATATTCCCGATCGTATTTCCGGGCCAAAATTTTTCGCAATTTCCCGTAAAGTTTTCACATTATCAATCGCTTTCTTCTGTACGAAAAATGCAATTTTTTTCTTACGCTTTTTTCGACACCCGGTCGAATTCGGCCTGACGAGTGTATACGGAAGCGGAAAGGCCCCGAGTAAAGGTAACGGAAAGATCGATCGGAGCGCTCGGGAAATAATTTCGGCTTGATAGAGCCGACGGTTCCGGCAGCCTCGTGGCTTCGTCGAGGAAAAGAAGGAAGACGGAAGGAGGGATAGGACTCGCTTCTCGCATACACAAACCCGCATCCGGTTACTTGCCAGTCGTCGACTGTCGTTGGCTTTTCCAGTTTTTACTCGGCGATGTCCAAATTTTGGATGCACGCGACACGTGACTTCATTCGGATCTAAAAAACTTTTTTCGACAATTTTTTAACATCGTGAAACGTGATGCCCAAAAATGTATTAGTTATGGAACTTTGCACGTTTTTTTGCTCAAAGTCGCCTAACTCTACAAAAAACGAATAAATCCCGAAAATTTTCGATTTTCCCTCGTCAACATTTCGAAAGTCGAAATTTCAAAATTCCTAGTTGAAAATTGAGGCTCTATCGCTGTCTCTTTTATCGCAACAGTCGAAGCTTGCACCACGTGCGAATTCGCGTTTTTTTCGCGTTCCGCCCGACGATTCGAGAGGCTATTAAGGGGGAGGTACCTTTAGACGAGGAAAAAATTGCCGATGCTCGTGATTTTTTTTTAAAAGGAAAAATTCCTCCACCATTTTTGAGACTTACGGTATGTTTTATTACTATTTTTGGCTGCTACGTGGTATTTTTTTTTCTATCGATCTTTACATTGCGGAGGTATGGCGCGGTCTTCTCAACGGGTTGTGGCGGACGATGTCAGGCGGCGGGACAACTAGCGTCGGCGGAATTGATCTGAAAGAAAACTGACGACGATTTTTCTTTCGTTAACACTCGTACGCAGAATATGAACTAAGAAAAAGTGAGAAATGTTGAAAATCGATGAAATGGTACGCTTTGAAACGGAAAGATGACATTTTCCAAAAAAAATTGCTACATTTTGCATTCAAAAATACTTTTTTTTTTTCATTTTCAAAAATCTGTAGAGTTATGATTTAGACAATAAGGTTAGAAAGATTTATACAAAATTTCATCAGAATCGGTCGATTAGTTTCGTAGCTATTGGTCACGCCAGTTTTGAAAATGCAGTTTAGAAGACTGTGCGACACCTCCGCCATTTTTAAACATTCATAAAAATAAAAAATACCTCGTAACAGTCAAAAGTAGTAATAAAACATACCTTAAGTCTAGAAAATGTTGAAGAAATATGTCGATGAAAAAAAAAATCATGAAAATGAGCAAATTTTTTCCTCGCCTCAAGGTATCTCCCCTTTTAAATTTGCGAAATGAAATAATTGTCGGGCGCCTTGGAAAGCGATACGGCCAACGGGCGAGGGGTGAGGGGCAAGGACGCGAAGCGGAGTGAGTGGAATCGCGCTTCGAGGAGCTCGTAAATGAATTTTGAAAAGGCAACTTCGTGGTGCACGGGAGACGCGGTATTTGACGTTCGGCAGTTGTTGCCCGCAGAGACAAAGCGCCGTACGAAATGATCGAACGATCTCTCGATAATTCCCTCGAGCGCTCGCACGGAATGCGCGAAAGTTTTGAGGTTTTCCGGGAAATTTTACGGTCTCCGGTTGAGAGCTCGAATTATGCCGCGTTCTACGGTCTCTCGGCGTTTATGCCTCGCTGATCTCGTTACGCAAGCTGCAGCCGCGATACTCCCGCAAATCGAAACTCGTACCCCCTTAAAAATCCGTTTTTTTTCCCATTTTTAGCCTCGTTTCCATTAATTTTTTTGCAGGATTTTTGTTTTTTTCGCTTTTAATTCTAAAATCTTAAAAAGATTTTTTCTTTTTCTAAGTAGAAATTTTCTATTTTAAATTCTGAGTCTATATTTCTAAATAGAACTTTTCGTTTTCGAATTCTAAATTTCTATGTAGTTCTATTTATTTTAAATAGGACTTTTCTTTTGCGAATTCTAAATTTCTATTCGGAAATAATAACTGAGAAATAGACATTTTCTAATATCATTTAAGGGGTTACCCCCACTTGCGATTTTGAAAAAATCGATTTTTTTTATTGCATTTTTTTGAAGTATAAGTATCCGGGCCCATACAGAAGTATGGGCCCGGAATACATGACTCTATGTAAGTTTACAAAAAAAAATATTTTCTTCGTGTAAACTGAAATTGAAACTTTAAACGCGTTTTTCTCAAAATGGCATTTCTGAAGTCGGTGACCAAGATTACTCGAACACTAATGAACCGATCTTCTTGAAATTTTGCAGGCTTATTTAATACATAAAAATGTAGTCTTTAATCGTTCGATTTTTTTTTCGAAAAAAATGGCCGTTTTATAGCCAAAGAACGGGCGTTTTTTTTCGTTAAAATCGAACGATTAACATTGACTGTCCGCCATTTTGTGAAAAATGAATATTTTTTAAAATCCTTTGATTAAAGACTAGTTTATACTTATATTTGACTAAATCCATCCGCATTTTTTTTTTTCAGATGATCCACTTCGCCGCAATGTTGGTCACCGCAAACCGTGTATATAAAAGCATTATTTCATTGACGGCCATTTGCCACTAAACAATGTAATATTTTTCAATAAAAAAATTACTGAAAGTTCTTCAAGATGTGTTCTTTAAGATGGTGTATTGATCGATTGAAAAAGTTTTGTAGTTTTCTTTAAAAAAATTCATGAAAAAGGCCTTTTTTGCGCTACAAGTGGGGGTAACGCCTTAAAAAATCTAAAAAAGAACAAATGCACGAAACGAAACGCGAAGTTTTAGCACGTTATAATGTCCGATACTTTTTAAATTTTTCATTCAGGAATAGAAGTCGTCTACTCTTATTTAAAAAATAAACAAAAAATCACGAAAAAACAGTAAAATATTATAGGACTAATTCTCTAATTTATAACATTTTCTATCGGATGACTGAATTATTTTTTCATATGTTTATCCATGTGTCGATAACAAATGATCATAGTAATTTTTGTTGTTAAAAAATCGAACTTTTTTTTTCTCTACATATTCTCATTTCAATTCTCAAAATGAAAAAAAGTGTCCCGAAATGCTCTTCATCGTTACACTAAAAGTCAATTTTTCTCATTTCTACTCACCCTAGTTGCCAGAACCACCTGCACCGATTGGCCATCCGGCAACGGCGGCACTTTGTTTAAATAATAACTTCATTGCTAATCAATATTTTTCAATACAAAAAAAACTCAAACCTGGCAAGACTACGTATGAATTGTCTGTAAAATTTCGACCTCGTCATCGCAATACTCTCATCAGAAAAAAAAATCGAAAATCGATCTGTTTTTTGGGCCCTAAGCTCATTTGCATTCCAGCCATGCAAACATCGACACGATAAATGTTCAACCTGGTGCGTACGTAGCCTCCGATGTTTGGGTTTGGAGGCAAGATAGTGTGAGAATTCTGCGAGATGCCGTTGCTACGAAATAACTGTCTCGTGCGCAGAGATCTCGCGAATTAATAAATCACAAAGTATCAGCTTCCGTTACAGCTCAAATACAAGGATACACGAGTCACCGAGAAGCTTTCTCTTTCATTCACGAAAGCGAGAACTTATATACCAATGCTCACGCATAGAAACGAACATTCGAGTTATATTCTCGATACTCCTCAGCTGCACGTATTTCGATTATGCATTTTGTAATTTATCATTATTTTTAACGTTCGGTTGTGCATCCGTGTCGGATTGTTTTCATCTCGAATTATGTGATACACGATTCATTGTCGATTTATTATTCTATTCGTTCGATTTATTGGTTTTATTATTTAATTTTCGATCATCAGGAAAAATGAAGAAATTCCATTTGAGAATCGATCAAAATAGTTATGGTCTTTTCTTTCTACGAGTTTGTATTACAGAGAACCGTATATGCTCGTGTAAATTACAATTATTTTCTCTCTCTCTCTCTCTCTCTCTCTCTCTCTCTCTCTCTCTCTCTCTCTCTCTCTCTCATAGCCTATTTATGGTCTTTAATTATAAGAAAAATATTGTTGTTTTTATTTATTCATTTAATTCAATTTTGTTTTTTTTTTCAAATTATAGACCATTTGCCTCAAGGGTTTGCCAAGACTTTGCCAAGGCATAGTTAATAAATAATCAATCAATCTCTCTCCTATGTACCTTCGAGAAAGACTCTTTTCGAAACCACTTCATTTTTATGTTGACTCCCTGGAGCGAAGAAAATGACGATGACGGACCTTAAGCACTGCTTAGGATTCCCTCTCTGCACACACTCTCGTATTTTTCCCATCATATCGTCATCCCTCACCCTTTAGCCCTTCGATACTGGCTCTCTCCCTTCCTCCATCTCCATTGATTATTCTTTGTTATCGATTAGCTTTTCGAATTTTCAAATTATTTTCGTTACTTTTTCATTTATATTCATTCTTGGTACTATCGAATTTTTATTTACTCTCGTCATTTTTTAATTTTCATTACTTTTCATTTATGACATTTTATTTACTTTAGTTATTTTTGAATTTATATTTATTTTCGTTGCTTTGTTATTTATATTTGTTACATTTTTTCTCATATTTTGTCATATTTGGAAAAAAAGATCGAACGTTTCGCACACGCGCGTTCGCAATCACTGCCACGAGCGAAGAAAAACTCCTTGAATAAGTATCCGTAATTAGAGAGAAAAAAAATCACACGAGTGTCATTGAGGGGATCTCGACTTATCGAACAATATCCTCCAATCGTGGACGGAAGAGAATGGGAAAAAGTGTCCTGAGCAGCAATAATCCGCGCTGCCCACAGTGCCGTGGAAAAAGACAAGCACAAATACGTGACATACAAGTGCCAAAAAAAAACTCGTGTGGAAGGTGCCACGCGATTACGCTTGGGCCCCGCACTCTGCACGAGAAATAATTAGTGCGTGAACATGATTACGTTCCAGATTTTTTATCTCTATGCCCGCATACGTGTACGTACATTAACTGTGCGTGCGTATAGAATCCGCATGGGCACACATACATGCACGTGTAAATAAATAAATAAATAAATAAATAAATAAATAAATAAATAAATAAATAAATAAATAAATAAATAAATAAATAAATAAATATATATATATATATATATATATATATATATATATATATATATATATATATATATATATATATATACAAATTGGTGTGTATATTTGCTTCGCAGAGCATCGTATAATGTCTAAAACACGCCTTCGACATATAAATTTATATGTTACGTACAATAACACATTAGTGAATACACGAAAGCTACATTACATCTCTTTTTCTTCATCTGCTTTTTTTCTACGCAATAAAAGTAAAAAATTAAAAAAAGAGCAAACTGACGCAACATTTATCTTTAAAAAAGGACAATCTTCTTTGTTCCAATAAACAAGGGAAGTATATACATTGTATCTTTATATTGTGTTTTCCACACATATATATATATATATAAATTTTTATATGAATGTTGTGCCATTCATCTGTTTCTTGTGTTTATTTTTGTTATTTTTACTGTATAGTTTTATTTTATAGAATTTTAACTTTTGTGGTCAAGACTCTTACGGTCTTGACAATAAAAGTTAAAGTTGTAAAAAAATAGTAACAAAAGAAACATAACCGGCGCAACATTCGTATAAAAAGACAATATATGCGACAAATACAATACATATTCAGGCAGTTATTTGCTTTTGCAGCAAATAATTGAGGCAACATTCATATTAAGTTCATTCGTATTCATATCAATATGCATTTTAGAAAAAAATGAATTTCCCTTTTGGTTATCACCACCTGTACATATGCAGGGTGCCCTGTTGTGACTGAATAATCCTGCAACTGTCGATAGGTCAGATCATGTCCTATTATATGCTGGAATTTCCGTTTAGTAAAAGTCCCACGGAGATTTAGGGCATTATGTTGTTTTATTTTAAATCATCTGCTTTTGGTTTTTCGCATGCAATTTCTACAAATGATATGAATCGACAATAACTACGTAACTTTTTAAAGTAATTGGCACGATATGCGTAGGACATTTTTTTACAACGGAGTCTATCAAAGTGAGATCTCCGAATTGGTTTGTGTGAAAATTCTGCATAAAATCTTTTTTTTAAGTTTCCTCAACATTTGAGGTAAAAAAGATTTTTCTAGATCAAACAAATAACCAGGAGTATTTTTTAAAAACCGGGTCAAAAAAGGTATCATTTGTAGAAATGGCATGCGAAAAACTAAAAGTAGATTATTTTCATCTCGAAAACCGTGGGACTTTTATTGAACTGAAATTCCAGCATTTAGTAGGACGTGATCTGACCTATCGACAGTTGCAGGATTATCCATTCATAACAGACCACCCCGTATATATACATATATATATACATACATATATATATATATATAAAACTGCTTGAAATGAAAACGACCTGTTTATGTTAACTTCGAAAATGCTACAGTGCATAAAAAGTTTTGAGAAAATTATATTTTTATGTCTATGGGGGCGGGGGAAAAAAAATTGACGAAAAATCGAGAAAAAAATTCAGTCGTTTGAGCACTGAATAAAAAAATGTTCAGGCCTCTTAAATTTTGTATGAATTGATTTTTCATAACGTAGTCACATTTCCTGTTGAGTACCGCGAAAAAAAAATGAATTTTTTGTTTGAACCACTATATATATGCATAAATGATTACACTACACGTGCGTATTGGAAAAAAATGAGTGACGGGCATACGAAACGCGACTGGTAGGATGCTGAATGAAAACGAAAAGAAGCCAAGTGTTCTCTCACACTATAGGAAAGAAATCCCAACCCGAGTGGGAGACAAGAACAAAGTGATTGCGCGCAACGGGCATTCATGTAAGCGCGATTTCTTTTTTTTTCTTCTCTACACCGGACCGTAAAAACGTAATCGATGGTGTCGAAGAAAGGAAGCGCAGAGAAGGAGAAGAAGAAAGAGAAAAAATAAAGGAGCAACGAAAAATCTCGTCTACGAGTCGGCGACGTTGCGCCATCACGCTGAATCGCGAATCGTCTTTATGTTATACATTTAAATACGTGCATGGCCTCAAGCTGCGGAGGTTGGCCCGATTTTTTTCACCGATCTTTTGGTGCTATTGACGCTCCTCGCTTGAAGTATAGTAATTTCTTTTTTTTTTACGACCGGCACATTCTGCGCAGGCAATATGCACTTGCTATTTACGTACGGATATGTGTATGTACACATACTTACGCGTGTATATACAGATTACATCTATTGTAATAAATCCGTTATTATTCGCGGCAGCAAAAAATCAATCTCGCTTTCAATGGTTAGAAAGTCTCGTATTGTTCGAGAAGAGTGATACGTTTTGCTTAATATTATTTATATGCCTATATGAATGAATTACAATTTTGAAACATATCTCTTTTTTTTATATAATAAATTGTACGAAAAATATATATTATTTTATTGAACAATAACGATCGGTATATTTAATATTAGTTCAAATATAAGTATGAATATATGTATATATATATATATATATATATATATATATATATATATATATATATATATATATATATATATATATATATATATATATATATATATATATATATATATATGATCGAATTAATATAAGTAATGTTTTATAATTTGAGGCAGCAAAAAAATAATCTCGCTTTCAATGATTAGAAAGTCTCGTATTTAAGACGAATGATATTTAAGAAATTTATAGTTTATTTAAAGAAATTTAAAGAAATTTATATATTATTTAAATTCATAATTTATTTATGATATTTAAGAAATTTGTTTAGTATTATTCATGTGCCAATATAAATGAACTATAATTTTTGAATATTATTTTTATTTTACTGTATAAGAACTCTCTTATGCAGATGGAATATATCCTATTTTGTTGAACAATAATAATCGTTATATGCAATATCAATATAAATATAAATATAAATATAAATATAAGTATATAAATATATAGATATATACATTATATATATATATATATATATATAAAGATGATCAAATGAATATAATCAATCCTTTAGTGTTCATGATAGCAACAAGTACATCTTGCTATCGACGGTAAATGTTTTTTCATGTTTCAGGAAGAGTGAAAATAATAATAATAAATAAATAAAAACAAGGAGTATAAATACATATTTAAATATAAATATAAACATAATATTTATTTTCTGAATTATATTTTATATACATGCTTAGTACACACAAGCATGCGCGAGGGGATTATATTTATTATACACTTTATATAAAGTTTTATATTTATTATACACATATTATATTTATTATATTTATTAGACACACACACACATATATATATATATTCATAAAATGCACCTGCAGAAATGTATTCGTATGCATATCTAATTTATTATCAGTTATATCACGGTATATTACCATTATAAATTTAAGCCTTTCATATATGTGAGTGTGTGTTATGGATATTTATAAATATATAACTCAACAAATATCCATTGTTTATATTGACATTTAAATATAACTTTCAAATATGAGAATATTGTATAATATTAAACAATAATATTGATTCACAATGAAATACAAATAAATGTAAGGGCTCTAGCAGGGCAAAAAGAACAAGCTCTCCAAGATCTTCTTTCCCTCTTCGCCCCAATTTGTTTCGCTTCCATAAATATCTCCGACTGCAAGCGACGTTCAACCTCGATCGTAATTTCCGATCCTCATCGTCTTCGATCTCGAAACTCACGAGCATCGTGTGGTTCGGTTGAACGAAATGTTTCTTTATTTTTTTCTCTCTCTCTCTCTCTCTCTCTCTCTCTTATTAGTTCGTCCACCACGTGTATTTAGAAAGCGTACTGCTTAGCAGAAGCGGATAGATGCGAGAGGAGCGGGAACCATTAAGTTTAGGTTATAAGCTTTCTCTGTCTCGTCTTCGATATACGTTCGTTTAATTTTTTTTTATTTCTTCTCTCATTCTTGCATCGATACGTATATGGAGGTCGTTTTATGTTCAATCGTCTCGATCTTCGAGAATATGCGAAAGTGAATCTATATAATTCTCTCGATGTTACACTGGTTCAAAACGAATTTACGTTTCTGTTTTTTCCCCTGCATTATTTTTTATATATTTTGTTTTTTTGACGATTTTTTACGCGTTTCTGCCGCTTTTTATTGAGGAAAACAAATGAGGGATACATTTAAAACATTTCTCAATATGTCTGCAAAATTGAAACTCGGAAAGTATGGAATTGGATTGTTGTAAAAAATTAATGAAAACTTTTTATTTTTGGAAAGTGAGCATTTCATGTCAAATCCGACCGGGCCAAAATGATTGATTTTGGTCAATCAATGACAAAATGGTCATTTCGATTTTGGGACAATTATTTAAGGTTTTCATTAATTTTGTACAACAATCCAATTCTATACTTTACGAATTTCAATTATGCAGATACATTAAGAATTGTTTAACACGTATCCCTGATTTTTTTCCAAAAACCGACCGAAGAGTCGTGAATGGCAGGTCGATGAAGTACTATTCGGGTCAAATTCACTCACAAGGAACATCCCTCAGGTGACACCCTTCGATTTTGTTGAAATTTGGATATGTTACAAAACAGCGAAAAGTAAGCAATACGTATTTTTTTATCGGCGGAATAACGGTTTTAAGGGGTGAAACCACCCTTCGAAAAAAGGCATCTCTAGGGGTCATATAGCAGTTTCACACACAAAGAGTCCACCGATTTCAATGAAACAAAAACGAAAATTCTTCTAATCCGACGCAATGGAAATACCATTATAATGACATTGCAAAAAAAAATTAAGGGATGAACCACCCCTATATTAAGGGGTGGTTTCACCCCTTGAAACCGTTCTTCCGCAGATAAAAAAAAATACGTATCGCTTATTTTTCGGTGCTGTATAACATCCAAATTTCAACAAAATCGAAGGGTGTCACCTGAGGGATGTTTCTTGTCAATGTGTCAACGAAGGGTTAACATATACAGGGTGTCCCTCTTATCCCTGTCACCCGAAATAACTCGGTCGTTACCGACGTCACAAAAAAATATTCCAGACAAAAGTTGTACGGTGTAAAGGGGGCCATCAAATGCGACCATTTTTTTTTATTTCAGTGGAGCCACTGACGCACAGTGAAGGTCGACTCCACTTTTTTAAATGAAATGGTACATTTTTTTCAACCATCTTGTGGAACACCTTAAGCCGCATAAAAAACATTCGAGGGTTAAAGTCGTTCAAGGTCATTTCGAACACCTATTAAAATGAAATACAAATCTAAATATCTCGGATCTCTATCAAATATTTGGCAGTGACCTGAGATATTTACATTTGTAGCATTCACGTTCATAAATAAATATTTGAGTACTATTTCTACTACCAGTGCTCAGAATACTCATACAGATTGAGAATATATCTTTTTTTTGTTCAGATGCATACAACATCATCCAGAGTGGGCGCAAAAATAATATAAATAGTTTGATTCAAACAACAGTTTTTCTTATTCATTTCTCAAGTTGCCCACCCCTCACTTAAAGGAAATAATAAAATCTCGAAAATGGTTCACTTTTGTATAAAACATTACTGGGTTATTTGATAACGGCAAACATGTCCTACAACCCTTTCACGGAATTTTGACCAATAACCAGTAGCCCTGTTTATATAAACACACACACACATATATATATATATATATATATATATATATATATCACCTGGCTGTGTATACATTTTAAACACTCACAGGTACATCGCATACGGACTTTTTGTTCGAAAAGTGGGTCAATGCTGTGCGGGCACTTTGTAACAAACACAAAAATAAGGCAACCGTGTTTATTCGTGCGTCTTTTTTTCCCCTCCTTTCTTCCCCGACGAAAATTGAAATGCACATTCGTCTCTCGCTGGAACGCTCGTTCCCCCATTATACGTATACACTTGTGCGTACAGGGTGTCCCGCAGTATCGTGCATCGACATGAGCGTGGTGGAATCGAAGTTGTACGAAAAAAAAATTCCATACCGGCTTCGTTTTGTTTTCGTTTCGTTGGTTTCGGCTCCAAAAGAGTTGCCTTTTTGAAAAAAATGATAATTCTAGGTATTTGAAAAAAAATGTAATAATAAATAAATTTTAAGTATTTCTTAAAATGCTATAATAATAAATATACTCTAAGTAATGCTTGAAATATATATATATATATAATATCTATATATATATAAATAAATATATATATAATAAAATATATTGATAATATCATAATAATAAATAAATTTTAAGTATTTTTTAAAAATATTATAATAAAAAATAAATTCTGAGTATCCGATTGTAAGTACCGAACGTGATCTCGTCGGCGGAGGGTAACACGGAAAAGATATAATACATTAACAAATGGCGATAAATTGCGAAAAAAGCATAAAACATCGGAGGGAAAGGTTTTTTTGTATCAGTTTATTGTCGGGATGTTTTTTGGTAAATTATTGAATACCGGACACCCTATATGTTTGATCCCGCGAACTTTCGCGTATTAATGCTTCTCGAGCGAAAAAGGCATTTTTGTATTTTTTGTTGCTATCAGGACCTCGGGCCCTCGTACCGCAAGACATTCCCCAAATCGCGTGGGGACTTCGGGAATGTCGCTTTTGCTTGCTTCTTTCTCGTTCCTCGCTTCTTCTTTCGCGACCACGTCAAGAATGCCCACGAACGGATGTACAATTTTTTGAAAAGGCCAACGAGAAGAAAGGGGAATTGGGGCGGAGTGTCGCGGTCGCGGAGAAATACCTCGGGCGCATACGGCACGGCTGGGAGAGAAAGAGAGAGGCTTGGGCGATGTGGAGAGTGGAGGAAGATTCGTCTGGTCGCGTGTAGGCAACTAAAACCGCATCTATACAGGGTGTTAGGAAGGTCGATGCAAAGCCTTAAGGGGGTGATAAGTCACCTCGTTAGAAACATACCTAACCTAAGTTACCTTAGTAACTTAGGTTAACTTAAAGTCTAAGGTTTTCGAGTTTTCATGGTAAGTATGATTTTTGGAAAATTTCCCAAAATTAAGTACTAACTCGTTCATAATGTTCAAACAGACAATAACTGGTAAGTGAAAACTTATTTGCGCCTTAGCTTAAGGGGCTATACCAGTGTGACACTTTCGAAAAATCGATTTTTTTTGCATATTTCGACAGTTTATACTTTCAAGAATATCCTGTAAAAATTTCAAGGCCGAATCTCCAATCATTTTATTCTGCAAAAATCGATAGTTGAATCTTTAAACGCGTTTTTCTCGAAATGAGATTTTTCAAATTTGCTGACATTGTAACTTAAAGAGCAATTATCCGATTGACTTGAAATTCGAACTGAGTACTCTTGAATATATTTACTCTACAATGACGTAGGATATTTTTGATTGGATGAAAATTGACGATTTGGCACTGAAAAAAACAGACTTTTTTTTTCATAACTACGCCATTTTGTTAGATTGTGATATTTTTCGAATATTTTCGAATCGAATATTTCAATTTTTCAAAAATAGACTTTTTTTTCATAACTACGCCATTTTGTTAGATTGTGATATTTTTCGAATATTTTCGAATCGAATATTTCAGTTTTTCAAATATTTAGATATCGAATATTTCAGTTTTTCAAAAACAGACTTTTTTTTCATAACTACGCCATTTTGTTAGATTGTGATATTTTTCGAAAATCCCACGTCATTGTACAAGAAATACCTTCCAGTTTAACGACATTTTTTTCCTTTTTCGGTTTCAGCTACTCAATCGGCCGGAATCATGTCAGAGGTGCAGGAACTTTTTTTTTGGTGCCTCCGAAGGCAGCGCATAAGTCGCTTGGGTCTCAATATTTTTCTATAAAAAGATTATTTAATATAGGTCAAATATAGTCAAATATATTCTTAATTTTCCGAAACATTTAATTGAGTATATTTCTTCCAAAAAATTTCCGAAAATCACCCAAATTTTCAGCGTTCACACTGGTATAGCCCCTTAATGTGTATTCAATCGACAAACACCAATACAATCATCTGTATCCACACAGCCAACTAAATAGGACGTGTTTAATAATTAAAAACTTGTCAAAAAATAAAAATACCTCTTATTAATGATATTTTTCAAAAAATAGCATTAACATAAGAGGCAAACGAGTTTGTACCTAACTGTGGGACATTTTCCAAAAATCATACTTACCATGATAACTCGAAATCCTTAAACTTTGGACTAAGGTAACCTAGGTTAGATATGTTCCTAACGAGGCGACCTATCACCCTCTTAAGGCTTTGCATCGATCTTCCTAACACCCCATATATATAAGGTGTATTGAAAAGAAATCCATTATTTTTGCATGAAATTGAAGGCAAAAATAATGGATTTCTTTTTACTACACCTAATATACATCCGTATATATATATATATATATATATATATATATATATAGTGCGAAAACTTGTGTGCCGATTAATCGGCGTTCGTCGACGCTTCCTCGAAAATCTCTCGACGAATGCACCTCGAAGGCCTCCTTCCCCTCTCATCCTGCATCATTTTTAATACCACGTGATCCGAGCTCGCGCTGATCCAGGAAGACGTCAACCATTCTCCTTCTACAGGTTTCTCTTCGTTTCGAGACGCGTCCAATATCCCAGAAGTTGTAATTACAATAATGATAATAGTATAATAATATATTATTTATTTTTCATGATAATAATGATAATAATAATAATAATGCAATAGTAGCAGTATAGTTATAATCATGATAACATATAATATGAAATAATAATAGTAGTAGTCGTAGCAGTAGTATAGAAATAATAATGATAATATATTTTTTTAGTTATTATTATATATTATACAATATATAATAATAACGATGATGATAATAACGATTAAGTATAACAATAAAAAATAAATGAATAAATAATAGTACTGCCTACGATAATAGAAAACATTAAATATAAATGATGAATATAATGATATAAAAATGAATGAAATAATAATAATAATGATGATAATGATAACGATGATGATATTGACAATGATAATGGCATACAATAAAGATAATGATAATGAAAATAATAATAATAATCATAATGGCAAATAGTTGTGAAAATTAATAAAGAGGGGTGCCTCTTTTTTATTTGGAAACTCGTTCATCTCCGCCACGAATTCGAAAAGAATGATTTTAATTATATCTCATTTACAGTAATTTGACATAATCGACTTTCTTTGCGAATTATAAAAATACTTTCACCGCAACGTGTATTTGTTTTCGAAATCGCTTTTATTTTTGACAAATGCGTCAAGCCGGGGCTTTCCCCCAAAATCGACCGGAGTAATTTTCCAACTATTTTTATCACTCGGAACTGATAGAACAATTAATATTATTTGGGGAAGTAGCACAAAGAATTAGAATAAATTCTGGGTGTAGTACCGAAAAGGACACACCTCCGGTTAATTTGGAATTTCGTGTACCCATGTATTTTGACTGGCTGATTTCGAATATGATAGTGAAAATACCCGCAAATTTGATGTTCAAGGTCCAAACTCCCAATAACTGTTTTGTGAAAAACACTTGCTTAGAGAAAAATGTTTACCACAAATGTCGTAGCCTGTAAAAAGATTGATCTTTTATGTTCTATACAGGTTTCGTCTAAAACCATTCTGTTTCGAGAAAAATGGGATAATGCTCCAATAAGTACATTTTGCTAAACTCCATGAGAAAAATGAATGAAGTTTAGGAAAATGTTCTTCTCGGAGCATTATCTCATTGTTCTCGAAACAGAATGGTTTTAGACAAAGCTTGTAAAGAACATAAAATATCAATCTTTTTATAGGCTACAACTTTTGTGGGAAACATTATTCTCTAAGATCAACATTTATTTCAATAGAATAGAAAAACTCTAGAAAAATCAATTGTTGTGAGTTTTGACCTTGAAAATAAAACTTGCGGGTATTTTCACTATCATATCCGTGATCAGCGAGTGAAAGTACACGAGTACACAAAATTCCAAATTAATCGGAAGTGTGTCCTTTTCGGAAGTTTGTCCCAAATTATTACTACTTATTACTTTACTATTATTTACTTGACTTTACTATTGTAACTTTATTATTATTAAATCAATTAATTAATAATTTAATTAAGTAATTAAATTATTACTTTACTACTATTACTTAATAGTGCGCCGGTTGTTTTTCTTTTTTTTCACAATGTTGATTTCTGCGCCATTTTTAGAGGAGAAGAATCGTGAAAAGAAATTTGGAAGGTTTTTTTATCCGTCAGAATTCTTCAATGGTTCCGTCGACCCTTCACTCGAATTAGGTCATTTTTCGATTCGACCGAATCGGACGAAAGAGAAAGAAATAATTCTAACGCTAAACGAAGCGGTAGTTTACGGGTCTATTCGCGGCTCGAGAGCACAATCGGTCGCAATGAAATTACTCCATTCCGAATGAGTAGTCTCGGTGTGTACGGGTACAGTACCGTTTGCAGACATTCCTCGGTGGTTGAATCAGTGCGATGTCCGCGCGAGTCGCGAGAATGGTCACGCACTCGATTCCTCGCGGTCAAGGCTCCTTTTCTTTCTACTTTTCCTTCTGTATTTCTTACAAGAATACGGATTGTCTTGCCTTCTCATTTTTTATTGATTATTTTTTTCGAACGATGCTGTTTCGTTGTCTCTGTCTACGTGAAAGAACGAGAGAGAGAGAGAGAGAGAGAGAGAGAGAGAGAGAGAGAGAGAGAGAGACAGAGAGAAAGGGAAATAGAAAATAGCTGCCAGAAAAAAACAAACCGCTTATTTTTATTTTTACAATGAGATATAAAAAATGAGCATACTCAATTTCGTTACTATTATTACTAAACATAATAATTAAATATGATTATTTTCTCGTGGACGTTAATAACTATCGTTATATCATTATGATAACTATTATAATATGTGTATATATATACACACACACACACACACACACACACACACACACACACACACACACACACACACACACACACACACACACACACACACACACACACACACACACACACACACAGACACACACACACACACACACACACACAGACACACACACACACACACACACACACACACACACACACGCACGCACGCACGCACGCACGCACGCACGCACGCACGCACGCACGCACGCACGCACGCACGCACGCACGCACGCACGCACGCACGCACGCACGCACGCACGCACGCACGCACGCACGCACGCACGCACGCACGCACGCACGCACGCACGCACGCACGCACGCACGCACGCACGCACGCACGCACGCACGCACGCACGCACGCACGCACGCACGCACGCACGCACGCACGCACGCACGCACGCACGCACGCACGCACGCACGCACGCACGCACGCACGCACGCACGCACGCTCGCACGCACGCACGCACGCACGCACGCACGCACGCACGCACGCACGCACGCACGCACGCACGCACGCACGCACGCACGCACGCACGCACGCACGCACGCACGCACGCACGCACGCACGCACGCACGCACGCACGCACGCACGCACGCACGCACGCACGCACGCACGCACGCACGCACGCACGCACGCACGCACGCACGCACGCACGCACGCACGCACGCACGCACGCACGCACGCACGCACGCACGCACGCACGCACGCACGCACGCACGCACGCACGCACGCACGCACGCACGCACGCACGCACGCACGCACGCACGCACGCACGCACGCACGCACGCACGCACGCACACACACACACACACACACACACACACACACACACACACACACACACACACATATATATAATGATAATAATGCAAAAAATTCGCATTTTTCTTATTATTTTTAATATCATACGTGAAGAATTTGCGTATTTAGTATTGTTATTATCATCGTGGTTGTTATCGTATTGACAACATTTTAATATTTGTCATCGTTATTATTATTATCGTATACCAAAGAATCAGCAATATTATTTTTTACTTATTTATTTTCATTTTATTTATTAAAGAAACAGTTTCATGTTATTTATTTCATTATTATGATCAGTATTAGTATTATTATCGTGTATTGGAAAATGTATTTTTCATTTATCACATTTAATATAATTTATTTATTTTTATTCGACTTCTTTACTTTTATATTTGATTTATTCAGTTTTATATATTTATGCAATTATTATTATTATTATTTCTTTTATTACGACTATCATTATCATCCGTAAAAAATTACTGTATTATTATTTTCATTGTAATCGTAAAAATTATCATCACAATTGCTGTTCATGAAAAAGTTAAGTGGAAAAAATGAAGCAAACATTCATACATATTTGAGTTTTACGGGCGGGGGGGGGGGGGGGGCATTTACATGCTGTTCGATCACGGAGGCAATTATAAAAAAATGTCAGTCTCCTCTAAAGTATCGAGGATACACCCGGTATATTTAGCGGCTGCGGAGTGAGGAAATCCGGGGAATCCCCGGCGAACGATCAACGCCGTTAATTTCTTTATTACGTGTCCGGCTTAACGAACGCACGTGTGATTCCTATCGCGACGTAATCGCGCCAAACGAAATGTGTGCTGAATTACGTACATACGTATAGGGAGTGCACATACTATTGACACGTCGCGCGAGGTTACGTGAACCGTTCTCACGCTGCGACGGAAAAAAATACGTCTCTCCATCGAGGAAGTGCCAACCGCGAACTTTGTCAATGGGCTGTTGGATCACGTCATTACGAGGCTCGAAAAATGCACAGAGCAAAGTGTTCCAAGGCGGAAAAATGACATAGACTTGCCAAGTATTTCAGGGCACTTTGTTTATAATATTTAAGTCGGGGAAAGACAATTTCAACTCTTATTTCATAACCCAAACAAACCCAAACAAACGTATTTCAAAAATCGAATATTTTCTGGAAATATATATTTTTTTTCTTAATAAAATACCCCTCCCCTATCATAAAAAAAAAACATATTTTCATACTGCAGAATGGCCCCGAACCCGTGAAAAAAATTTCGGAGCCGATTAGGGCTGGAGCCCCACTTGTCAATATTTACCTTCATTTTTTGCAATAGTTGCAACTAACCGCGAATAGTTTCTGAACAATTGTATTTTTCCAAAAACGAAGAGTCTCCGGACCTTCCCCAGGGTATCCAGAATCCGCAGAACCCCAAAATTCCCTCGGGAACAGAAAATCCGAACCGGATTTTGGGAAATTCTGAACCAAAGTAAATAATAAAAATCAGCACTGGGAAAATCAACCGCAAGACTTCCGCAACTTCGTTTTTCTGATGAAACTCTTCGTGCCCATTGATGACGAGGAGACCGCTGTCTCTCGATCGACACTCGTTAACATTTTCTTTCCCCTTACTCTAATACCACCCCCCCCCCCGCCCCTCCGCATCGATCCGCATCGAAAGTTTGCTCACGAAAATTGGCAAACTCAATTTTTCTAGACATGTTACTCAATTTACGTGACTGCGCGGTTCGAGGCTTCCTGAAAGGAGGTCTCTCACATTATAGATTGTGCCTCCAACGATCCTTAAACGAGCTCTTTAAATCCACATAATGTGATTGCACGAGAAATCAAAGTGCGAGAGCGTTTTTCTCACGTAATCACACGGTTGATACTTATTTACATGGCTCAGCGGTATGGCTCTTTAAGACCCGCGGGTACCGGGGCACTCGAGACCTATATTTACGGTCTATACATCTTTAGAAATAACGTTATTAGCCTAGCAGCAATGCACACGTGTACGTATACGGGGTGTTCCATTTGTCCGGAGATATCGAAACAATCAGCTGATGGCGAAGTTGATCGAAAGATACCAAGAGACGAGTCGAGTGAATTCGAACGAGGAGTCGAATGGCAAGATCACTTTTTTGACTAGCAGACGTTTTTGAGGGCATGGATAAGATCGACGTAACCTCACAAATTTTTGGACCCAGTTTTCTCATAGATTGTCATGTTTTTTTATGAAAATCAATGCAGGAAGCTCTGTGGCATTCATTGACGCAGAGCTTGACAATTTTATCGTACCCTAAATATTGTCAGATTTGAAAAATCTCGGTTAAAAAAATGTTGACCGAGGCAAATGACATTTTTTTCGCGACGTTGAGCGGTGGACACTCTCCAGCTTAGACGGTCTATCTGAGATCTAACAGTCAAACTGGTTATTCAAGTTAACAATAAATACGAGTCGTTGACGATCGTAGATTGTTTAAATCATTTTTCTTTAAGGGGTTACCCCCACTTGCGATTTTGAAAAAATCGATTTTTTTTATTGCATTTTTTTGAAGTATAAGTATCCGGGCCCATACTTCTGTATGGGCCCGGAATAGATGACTCTATGTAAGTTTACAAAAAAAATATTTTCTTCGTGTAAACTGAAATTGAAACTTTAAACGCGTTTTTCTCAAAATGGCATTTCTGAAGTCTGTGACCAAGATTACTCGAACACTAATGAACCGATCTTCTTGAAATTTTGCAGGCTTATTTAATACATAAAAATGTAGTCTTTAATCGTTCGATTTTTTTTTCCGAAAAAAATGGCCGTTTTATAGCCAAAAACGGCCGTTTTTTTTTCGTTAAAATCGAACCATTAACTTTGACTGTCCGCCATTTTGTGAAAAATGAATATTTTTTAAAATCCTTCGATTAAAGACTAGTTTATACTTATATTTGACTAAATCCATCCGCATTTTTTTTTCAGATGATCCACTTCGCCGCAATGTTGGTCACCGCAAACCGTGTATATAAAAACATTATTTCATTGACGGCCATTTGCCACTAAACAATGTAATATTTTTCAATAAAAAAATTACTGAAAGTTCTTCAAGATGTGTTCTTTAAGATGGTATATTGATCGACCAAAAAAGTTTTGTAGTTTTCTTTAAATAAATTCATGAAAAAGGCCTTTTTTGCGCTACAAGTGGGGGTAACCCGTTAAGAAAGTGGCGACGAATTGAAACTCGAGCATCGAAAATCTATGAAAAAAAATCGTCATTTTCACGTAATTATTAAATAAAGAAGATATATTTTCAAAAAATGAGATCGTCAATGACCTTTAAATGTTTCTCAACGTATCTCCTGTAAATGTGGAAACAATCCATCGAGTGGTTTTCGAGATATCATGTCCACCAACTTTGAAAACAGTATCATCTGCCAGCGGCCATGTTTTCGTTGTTTTTCTGTATTTTTTGGTGATTTTTTTTTCAGTCTCTCAATATATGTTCCTCCATGTTGAAAAAAATGCGTTTCTTTTTCAACCACCGTTTTCCCCGATAAAAACGGAATATGGACATTTTTTCGGGCCTCTAGGTAGATTCCCTTTAAATGGGAAACCTACGGAGGGCAACGGAGGATAACGCAATTTCCAAATATGCAACCCCCCCCCCGTCCCCCGCGTCGTCCGTCCGTACCGATATAATTTTGTATTCTTGTCAGCGCAGAACGAGTTAGGAAATTACCGTCAAACGGTAATTCGATAATCGACGGTAATGACGTTTAGCCTCGGGGGAGGCGAGAGCTCTGTATGTACCCCTCGCTATTTTATGTGTATCGTTAACCCCCTACATACATGTGTGTGTTCCTTTTGCGTTAGATCTTTTGAGAGGACGCCGCCGAGAAATGAGCCAAAGAGGCGCACGCCTCAAGCATACTCGTACACTCGTCATATGGATGTTGCGTCTATGTGCGGCGCATACGTATGTTGTCCAAGAGCGCAAGAGTGCAAAATATAATTCAATCGGTCGCGGTGAGGTCTAGAGAAAGTTGGAAAAAGCTGCCGGCTCTCGGAGTCACGTCGTTCACCGAAGAACGCTCTCGTAGGTTGAGTGAAATTTCTGTATACGTGTGTACATACGTATAGGAGTTTCGGATTTTAATTTCCGTTTTTTTAAACCGTCACTCGAATATATATGAGTGTCGATTTGAAAAACGGGAAAATAGGTTTATACCGATTTTAACCGATTTCCATCCGACTTTACCGATTTTTACCGACATTTTGCCATTTTTACCGGTTTTAAAAACCAATTTTACCTAGTGTTACCTATTTTACAGATTTTTTAAACCGATTTTTCCGATATTGTAACCGGTTTTAACGTTTCAAACCGATTTTTAGAGATTTTCCCGCTTTTAAACCGATTTTCTATTGGCCGGTTTTACCGATTTTCTATTCTTGACCGGTTTTACCGATTTTCCATTCTTGACCGGTTTTACCGATTTTCGATATTTGACCGGTTTTACCGATCTTATATTTTTTCCCGGGTTTTACCGATTTCCTATTCTTTACCGGTTTCACAGACTTTCTAACCGATTTATACCGATTTCACCGATTTTTATTTTTTCAAAACCCATTTTATTTTCCTTACAGGTTTTACCGATTGTCATTTGCATTTTTTTAACGGATATTTTCATTTATATGTGCGTGGCGATTAAAAAAATCGTAATTAAAATCGAGCGCTCTGAAATACTTTTTTTTCGCCAATTTTCGTGTACCGTAAGTAAGACCCTCGTTATCTGATCGGCAATTTTCCTTCGACGAGTGCGGCGCGATTTTAATCGCGATCTTACCCGGTCATATTGAAATGAGTTGAGAGCAAAAAAGAAGGAGACTAAGGAGGGAGGAGAAAGACGACGAGAGTAATGACACTGGGAGACCCAAACGGACCCAAACAAACCACAACAAAAAAGCGCGTAATGGTATTACGAAAGTTTCCATATGGCGTTGAAGTTCCCATCGATGCAACGATGGAAATGTCATTTTTATATTCAATTGGGTTGGTCTCATGGAAAATCTCGTTTTGCTTTAGATTTTATTTTGAACGCAGTTCGCCAACGAGGATCCTGATACTAAAAAAGAAAATTTCCACGTTGTCAAGTATGGAAAAAATTATTTACGTATTTGTAAAATCACTCATTCAATTAAAATTTTTTTCTGTAGTGCTTAATTTTTGTGTTTTAATTCGTTTCACCCAACAGTCAAATAATTGGCGACAATATTTGTTTTTTCAAAGAATTCTTTCGTTGAATTTTGTGAATCCTTTCATCGTCCAGACGAGGCTAATTTCGAAAAAAAATCCAACATCAAATTTGTGGGTCCAAATTCACACCAATTTCCTCGGCATACGTGCGCGCATCGTAAAATATTTTAACGATGCCATTACAGTGCGTTCTTATCTTGAAATATTCTTCACGTTTTTTTTTCTGGTCCATTCAATTTTCCCTTTTATACTGCAGCGAGGTATATTTGTCGACGTAAGCCTCGTCGTCACACGTTGATGCGTTGGATAAATAGTCAGAAAGAGGAGGGGGGCTTGTGCACTCGTTATGGCAGCTTCAACAAGGTTATTGTTTTTTTTTTATTTCAATTTCTATTTACATTCGTCAGGAGATTATTAGTATAGGTGGATTACGTTTCCTGCTTCTGTGCAGGCTCAGCAAAAGGCTGAATACGTTCGTAGCCTTCCACGTCCGATATCATCCTATTCTATGTTTTTTTCTCCCTCTTCGATTGTTTGTACAGCGTGTTTACAATCCAGATGCAGTTATGAATGACTCTTGTACATGTGTATGTTGGGGAACACGCGATATGCCATTTCATGATACACTGCCAATAGAATAGTTTAATGCAATGAATAATAATGGTCACTCATGATGGCAAAAGCATTACATTTTTCAAATATCACATGGCCATTATATTTTGTATGTATAATAAATTATGTATATCTATATACAATTGAATGCACATTAAAAAAATAGATTGTCAGACTTTTAAGGAAGGACACCACTGTGACGGGCTGAATAAATGTCGTTTTTACCGATTTTTGTTGTCTACTAGATTATTTATTTGGGGATCGGAAAAAAAGTATGTTATTAAGCATACGTTGAACTTATTTTATGGAAATTCTTGTTTAAAAATATTGAAAAATAACAACGTTATTGGGGTATAATAGAACTTTGTATAAAAGATACGGCCAGATCGATAATTTGACAATGGTTGGTGTAAAAAATAAAACTAGAAATGTTTTGTGTTCTATATAAATGACGTTCGCGACGTACGTAGCCGTTTTCGAAAAAAAAAATTCAAAAAATGGCGGGCGTTGAAAAAAGTGTAATTTAGGCGAAACGTTTACTTATATTCGGAGGCTTAAAAATACTAAATTAGAAAAACGGCCACATACAATGATAACTACTGCAATAATGGGGATTTTGGTTTTTTTAAATGGAAAATCGGACAATTATAGGTAAAGTTATAATTCCGGACAGGTTTCGAAAAGTCGTTTCGAAAAAAAAACGCGCTCGAAAGTTTTAGTACGCGTAAATCGTAACTAGGTCAATTTTCTATATTTTAACTTAAGTTTTTCATATACTCTTGAATATATATACTTTGAGAAAATGTGAAAAAAATGGCTTTCTTTATCCGTCACAGTCGTGTTCCCTGCATAAGCTTCGGGCTAAACAAACACCTGTGCGGAAATTGAGTTGGGGCTGTGATCGGGCCCCAATAATATTCCCCTAACTTTATTCGGGCCCTAATCTGGAAGCCACATGAGGGCCGTTAGCGGCCGGTCACACTTTGTCAACAAGGGCCCTTAAAGGCGCAACGACCGGGGCCTTATAAGTTGCCTCAATGGCGCCTCATCAAAACCATTTTAGCGTCCTGAAAATGCCTCAACGGCGCCTCATCATAACCATTTCAGCGCCATAAAATATCCGTATCAGTGGGATATACGAGTATGTTAAATGCGTCAGGGTATATCTGTATTTGTTTTTATATAATTGTTCATGTGCATAGGTTCGGGCGTGAGTACATGTGTGTGTATGTGTGCGCGCGTAGAAATGTGATTGCGTATTTGCATGTGAGCCTTTATGACAAACTGCCATGACAAAATTAATACAAAAAATGATCTATTCTAAGGAATGGATGTGTAGTAGAAATAAAAAAAATATATGGGTCTACTGAATCACTAGAATCTATTTCCATTGAGGGATAGATCTCGAAAACAAAGACCAATTTATTTACTTATCCTACACAGTCAAATAAAGTTTATGAATGGGAAATATCAGCGAAGTCTTCAGAAGAAATAATTTTCCCTATGATGAGTATTGAGCGGAAATTAGTTGCTATAAAAATGTCGAGAAAACCGGTTGGGACTGTTCACACTTATGCGCTAGCATTACTCCATGTATGAGTGAAACCATGAGTAATTGTTTGTATTTATGTAAAAGGTTTCTTTAATTTGATAAATAAATACTGTCTGATGTTCGTCTGCATATTTGTGTTCATCGTTGATTTTTTATTTGCTAATGCCCTGACGCTTTTTCCCAATTTGCGTTCGATAATATTATTCGATCGATGTATATAATCGATTTGAATAATTGAAATACCATTAACCATGTAGCCTAAGCTATTTATACTGGTTTATCACTATAACAGTCAGATCTGGGCATATTGTGGAGATGCCTACTTGTTTGTCCCTATACTGGCTAAGTCTGGGCCTATTGTGGAAATCCCTACAGGTTTATCCCTATAATGGCTAAGTCGGGTCCTTTTGTGGAAATCCTTACAAGTTTATCCCGATAATGGCCAAGTCTGGCCCAATTGTGGAAATCCCTAGTAGGGAAATCACTAGGAAAGCCCTGAAAGGCCCTTATTTTTATTAGGGGTGCCCTATCAGTTTTCCGCACGGGCAGGTTGAATTTTAACATTTTCTCCTCACAATTAATACATAGTCTTGTCAAGTTGTCGAGTTTTTTTTATATTGAAAGATATCGACGGACAGTGGAGCCATTATCATTTGAACAAAGTGCCGTCGTTGCTACAGGCCAATGGGTGTGGGTCCTTTATTGACGACGATCGCCCCGCGGGTTGAGGATGCTTGAATAGTGAGTTTTTCACTACCACGTTTGTCGCGTCAAATATTGCGGTTTAGGCGAGAGAGTGTCGAAAACGATGGGAGACTTCCCGTTTTTTCTACGCTGGGGCTTTTCTTGGGCCTTCGGCCCTAAGAAGAGCCGTCAGCCGGGTTAGAGAGTATTCGGAGTCGGTGGGTATACCGTAGTCGTTGTTAACGGGGGGGATAAGCAGAGCGAACGAAATCCAAATAATTAGCCATGTCGAACAATTTTTGTTTTTCCAAATTTTATACTGAAAGGAGGGTTTATGATACAAGGATTTCTCTAACAACGTTGCTAACAATTTTTACATTAGAAGATCTCGTATTAACATGTAGGTAGATTAATAATTATAATTAAAGTTTTTACCAAAATGACTAGAGGGAGGGGTAACTACGTAAAAATGTTACAAATTAAAAGAACGAATCAAAACCGGATTTGCGGTAAGAGGTGGTTAGGTACACCGTGCGGGCCTCGCGCCTGCGCAATAAGAATATTGTCAGTGGCCTACTAGCGCCACGGGGAGAGGTAGAACTAAATAAAGCGGTCAAAAAGCGTAGCATTTTTATATACGGTAAGGGATAGGAGGTGCCGGCCCCCTGCTAAGGAGTCGCTTCTTCAGTGGTCAGGATAAGGGAACCACTTCTTCAGCGGTCGGGGGTAAGAAGAAACCACTTCTGCTACTGCTACTTTTCAGCAGAGTTTGCACCTTTCGATTAGGAGCAGCTCGGAAAACTGCTGTCGTGTCGGTCCGCGCTCCTAGCCTTATAAACTAGCGCGTACCATGAGGAGAGTCGAGCGCCTCGAGCGCGTCGGTTGGGGCCCGAAGCTTCAGAAAGTCGAAGCGGGAGCCTGGACAAACTTTAGTGCCCGGGTCTCCCATTTCAGCGCCAAAGTTGCTCGACTCTCGGGGCCATGGAGACTAGATACAGGAGGCCACACTCGGCCTTTCAACTCGTCCCAAAAACGGTATCCGAGATAGATGGCGCTGGGGTGTTCCGGACCACATTTATATATATACGCGAAACATGAAGACGGTTCACAGCTGATGTACTTTTCATTCATCTTTGAGTGTCGGAGTTATAAAAATTAAGACGAAGAGTTATACGGTATTTTATTAATACGCATACAGTACAGATAAAGCATAGTTTTTTAAATAAAAATTTCGTTTTTTATTCTCGTGTTTGATTTTTCAGAGTACAAAACGAATATGTGTAACCAAACTTGAGTCTGCAGATATAATTCAATTTCTAAATCGCCAATTACGTAGATAATTACAAAAAAATCTCCCTCCTTATTGTTACACAATAATTTTCATATAAGATGTAAATTATTCCAAATTATACCAACAATTAGTCGATTATTTAAAAAATGTACATTTATATCCGTCTATAGAATCGTTAATAAAAATTTTTCAACTCATTCTTTTTCATGTCGCCTATTATTGATATTTTGGAGAGTATGCTCCGAATATTAAGAGATTATTACAGTGTAACGAGTCGAAAAATAGTTAATTTTCGTTATTTATTTTTCGATGGTCAAAATACGCTAATCAGTCTGATTTTTTAAAATGAAATCAAAGCATTCATGAAGAACAGAAAATAAATTTTGAAACGTTTATTTGTATTTCTTTTACATTTTTTAACGGTTGAAAATGTCTTCGAAAAAAGGGTGTTCTCATGGTGTACACGGTTGTGGCCATAAATATGATCTGAAACAAAATTTGTAAAAAGATTATTAATCAGTATGAAAGCCGCTATCTTGCTATGGAGTTTTTTCAAAATCGAAATTGACAAGATGTCGGCGTTTTGAAAAAAAAAGTATCGAATTTAGCCTATTTTGTCGAGATTGCAGTTGAGTGCTCGCTTCCACTCAGAAAGCCTGTTCACTATAAAATTACATTATAAAATCGAATAAAATTTTCAACTATGCACGTAGAGATAGTTTCTTAACCAAAAACTTCAACATTAATTTATGTCGAAAATATATTTACCTTAGGGGTACGAAAGACCGCATGCTGCTGTCATCCCAAAGCGCACCGCCGAGTTCGGTGTTCGTACTGAGCAGTCTTGCAACCTGGTGCTCCGCAGACTTTCACCATATTGCACACTGAAATGAAATTTCAAGAGTGAAATACTGATGATAGTTTTCAATTATCGAATACGGTATATTGTTCGTAACATTCACAATGAAAAAAAAATACTAATTTCTATTCAGACTCTCAGTTAACAAGGAAATTTATTTTGTCATAAATTATTGAATAAGTTACTCTACGGGCGACGAAGTTTTCAGTCGGAATATTTAGTATGCTTAAACAAAAGACTCACCTTTTCTCGCTTTGAAAAGAGTTTTTCTTCAAATGGTCATGGGGAAATTACCGAGCCTCGATCGCTCGAAATTTTGACGTTTGCTGTCACGCTCGGTTTGTCGTGAGGTTAGAAACTCATCCGATCACTTCCACTTCGTCGACCAATATATTACTATACATAGGGCCCGCGGCACCCCAGCGCCATCTATGTTGGAGCCATTTCCGGGGACGCTTTTTTCAGTGGCTTTGCACGGGAGTTCGGTCTCCTGGTATCTAGTCTCCATGCTTGGAGCAAACTTTAATTCGCGGGTCTCCCGTCTCGACGCTGTAGTCGCTCGAATTTCGGGTGCGGAAGGATACAGCGAGTCGCTTGACAGATCGTCGCTTCGAACCATACAAATGTTAATCTTTTTAATTAATTATTAACGCGAGTGTTTAGGGATTTTACAAAGGTGAGAACATTTGGTGCGGTCTCGACCGGTGCCCTTTCGTTGGGGTCCTCGCCTGGCTCGGCCTTCAAAGAAAGTTTCTCGCTTCGAATCTGATTAGTGTAAGTCTGGACAAGTATCACTTGCCCAGATGAAATAGAAAACATAAAATTATTCAAATAAAATGAAAATGAATAGGCGCACAAGCGTCTTGGACTGTGTCGATTTATTCTAATAACGATTTTGTACCGGAGTCTGATTATAGGTTATCTCCGGAGGAGTTTCCACTCGGCGAGGAGCTTGGCGAGGGCGTTAACACTTTCAGGTATTCCTTTCGCGGAGGGCCGTATTTTGTGGGGGCATGAGCAGGGCCTTCTGAATCGTCGGTAAATTACAATTGCGCTTAATAAAAAAATGAGTTACAATGGATTATTATACACAACGATAAACTAGAATAAAAAATTTCGCGAAAATTTCGTAGATTGAGACATTTTTACATTTATTCGAAAGGTCACGACTACGAAAATTCTTCTGCTAGTCACATTGTTCCAAGTTTTAACATTAATATTTTCTTTAAGGGGTTACCCCTACTTGCGATTTTGAAAAAATCGATTTTTTTTATTGCATTTTTTTGAAGTATAAGTATCTGAGAATATGTCCTGAAAATTTCAAGTCAATCCGAACAAAATTAACTGAGATATGAGCGTTGAAAGAGAAGAATCTGTTGTGAAATTGAAACTTTAAACGCGTTTTTCTCAAAATGGCATTTCTGAAGTCGGTGACCAAGATTACTCGAACACTAATGAACCGATCTTCTTGAAATTTTGCAGGCTTATTTAATACATAAAAATGTAGTCTTTAATCGTTCGATTTTTTTTCGAAAAAAATGGCCGTTTTATAGCCAAAAAACGGCCGTTTTTTTTCGTTAAAATCGAACCATTAACTTTGACTGTCCGCCATTTTGTGAAAAATGAATATTTTTTAAAATCCTTCGATTAAAGACTAGTTTATACTTATATTTGACTAAATCCATCCGCATTTTTTTTCAGATGATCCACTTTGCCGCAATGTTGGTCACCGCAAACCGTGTATATAAAAACATTATTTCATTGACGGCCATTTGCCACTAAACAATGTAATATTTTTCAATAAAAAAATTACTGAAAGTTCTTCAAGATGTGTTCTTTAAAATGGTATATTGATCGATTAAAAAAGTTTTGTAGTTTTCTTCAAAAAAATTCATGAAAAAGGCCTTTTTTTGCGCTACAAGTGGGGGTAACGCCTTAAACGTTCGGTGACCCTCTGTTTTTATTGTCGTTGCGGAATCTTTAGACTTTTTTACACCTGTGAGCAGTTTATATCAGGCATCTAAAGTTATTTAGTGTATAAATTATTAAATAGAAATGTGGCCAGCGTGACATATCCATAAAGCGCCGTATAAATGAGACGATTTTTAGGGCCGTAATTTTTCGTTAAAGGTTCGATAACTTGGCTTGAAATTTTACCAGTATACCGGGATGTATTTTTACTTCATTACAGACGAAAATCAGTTAAGTGTAAAATATTTGGGTTCGTGAAAGGAATACCTTAAGTGAGGTTTAAACTTGTGTAATTAATTTCATGAGTGAATCACTTTTTCATACGAACAAAAGTGGTTAAATTCGCACATGAATTGAAGCCCGTTACTGTGGCCTAAGGCCTCAAATGTATTATAATATTCCAATGCGTTTTGTACTCTCTTTCAGATTCAATGAAAACGCAGGAACTAAGACGGCGGCAAAAATTTAGGGTACGCCAGGGTGGCGTGCAACGCGTTCTGGTAACGAGGGTGATCCGAAATAAAAAATTGAGAATATGTACTTTTAGTATAACAAGAAAACTTTCGTATGACTGGACACTTTCAAAAGGAATTGAAAATTCCGAAATTGATAAGCTGTAAAATAAAAGTTCTAATTTCAACGAAAAAAAAAACAACTTCAATCCTTTGTTATTATCAAATGGATAGACATATAAAAAACACCTATAGTGACACTATTATTCTATTGTTGATTGCCGAATTTTTCACATCGATCGACATTTCATTGCCTGGAATAAGATGCAAAAGGGCGCAACGAAAAAGCCAAAATGCATTCATGGTATACTTGAGCAATGGGAAGAACAATACAACGATATCGTATTAAAATAAGCAGCGTTCGAGCTGAAGATATTTCCCGATAGGACACCGGTAGCTGGATCCCTTCTGTTGCGAAGATACGAACCCATAAATCATGTGGCGAACGGGAGTCGCGGGAGGTAGCTAGTATTCACGACCTCACGCCAATTCAGCACCATCGGTTCCCACAATATATACAGCGACACACACACGCACCCACCCACGCACGTATAAGCGTGCAAAATTATTCATCAATATTATTTATGAAATATTTATAAATTTTTTTGACTTCTAAGCACATTTAAAAACGACTACCCTATTAAAGACTTACACTCATAACTATAATCATACATTTTATAAAATATCAATATTAGTATTAATATGTGTGTGTGTGTGTGTGTGTGTGTGTGTGTGTGTGTGTGTGTGTGTGTGTGTGTGTGTGTGTGTGTGTGTATATATATAACTAACGAAATAATTTGTCAATGTTATTTATGACACATTTATTAATTTTTAAAAGTTCTAAATGCATTTAAAAAATACTAAATCACTCATAATTATAGTGATCAATTTCACAAAATATCAATATGAGTATGAAAATGTATATTTATAATACATGCGTATAACTGACAAAATAATTTGTCAATATTATTTCTGAAATATTGATTCACTTCTTCGACTTCGAAGTTCATTTAAAAATGACTAAATCACTCATACTTATAATGATAAACGTTACAAGATATGAATGTGAATATTAATACGCATATATACACGAGTATAACTGACAAAATAATTCTTCAATGTTACTTATGAAATGTATGTCAATTTTGTTCACCTCGAAATACATTTAAAAAATACTAAATCATTCATAATCATAACGGTCAATTTTATAAAATATCAATATGAAAATTATTTTATTTCTGCGTTTAGCTGAGAAATAATACGTTAATATTATTTGTGGAACATTTATTAATTTTTCGGACTTGAAACCCCGTTTAAGAACGACTAAATCATTCACAACTCTAGCGATAAATGTATTACAATATTTCATATATATATATGGACAAAACGATGAACACATGCATGTGCACATACATAGTTGTTATTATTGCTTGAAAAGTTTATCCGTCGTTCGATACGGTGTATTTTTTCTCTTTTAGCATTTAATGGTACGAATAAAAATTTGCCATGGGCGTGCCTATAATTAAAGCGAGACCCCTCCTCACACTCTCTTTCTCTTTCTCGCGGGCAAAAATATCAGGAAAATAAGGTCCGAATTACAGGCTATATCCAAGTATCGATAAACAGTCGAAGTTGATTGAGTTTATGTACGCCAGTTTGGGTCTTGTATATATATATACGGCTATATGCGCATGTATGTTTCGTTATTATCATTATTATGCGGTGGAAACAAGTATATATAATACCCAAACGCAATTGGGACACTTTGCTCATGTTGCTTGCTATATATACATATACATATACACACACACACACACACATATATATATATATATATATATATATATATATATATATATATATAATATAGAGAGAGCGAGAAAGAGAGACAGCGAGAAACTGGGGCTAATTGATGCAGGGGTTATTGGCTTCGCTGTTTCGCCAGATAAGATTTTTTTTTTAATTGCAAGTAAGTTTGCTGGACAACTCTCGAAATATGTTCGGGGGTTGCACAAAAAAATTAAAACATCATTCCTTTCATTATTATTATTTTTATCAGACGTAAATGAACAAAAATAATAATTAATGCTAAAAATGAATGGGTTTGAAGAGAAGTAGGTAATGCTGAAAATTAATTCGTGGCGAAAAAATGTTTCAATTTTTGTTGCATTTATTAACATTGCGACTGATCTTTTTTCACAGACAATTGTGAAAGTTGTCTAAAAATTCTTCACGTGTTCAGGACCTGAATACTTCAAATATAGTTCTTTACCGTGAGACACCATTCTTTTAAATTGAAATTTGTTCGGATCGAAATAAGTGGACATTTTTGGAAATATGATGCAATGGAATAATTTGATTTGTGGCATTTTTTAATTTATAGAAATTGATTAAGTATGTGATATGCGAATTCTTCAAGTTTTTATTCAAATGTAAATATGAGTAGAATGATTTACATTGAATTTTAATGTGTATAGAATACGTCATTGCATTGAGGGGTATTTAAATTCTGTTGAAATTTTAACGAACATTGAAAGTGTTTTAGGATACGAAAGACATTTTTCGAAATGTGTTTAATCGAGGGATTAAGAGCTTATAGGCTTGAAATTTGTTTTACGACCTTGTAGCAAATCATAAAATATATTCTTCCGCATTTTTTCATTAAAATAATAGTTTGCATTTTGTAAATGTTGTTTTGGCCTAGCTCACCATTTTCGGCCGTACAGAAGTGTATGCATGTATTTATACGAATGTGTCGATGTGTACGTGAAGAGTGCTTCGTATTATTAATCTTGTGCTCCCGTCGCTCGGGGCGTCATATTTATTTCTCGACGGGAGTAATATACACGGACATATTACTCGCTACACCTCTCGACTTTTTTTTCGTCGTACCTCGCCCTCTCAAAGTGCGAGAGCCACTAATTTAATTATCTCATCATACGCGTATAATACTGTCATTAATAAAAAAATGCAAGTAAAAAACAACGAAGGATTGCATTGAATCGAATGTTGAAGAGATGCAGAGTGGATCAAATGAGGGTTTTTTTTTCGAGCTTCGTGTGCCCCTCTGACTCTCTCTCTCTCTCTCTCTCTCTCTCTCTCTCTCTCTCTCAAGGGTCCATAACCTTAAGGTATTTGTGAAGAACCGGTCTTTGGATGAGAACAGGTAACGTGGCCTAGAGACGACGGGGGCTGGAGTGAGAGAGAGAGGTCGAAAAAGAGACGAAGAGAATTCTATCTTGCCCTTTTTGCTTGCCTCTCTCTCTTTCCTTTTGACGGTCCATTTTCCTCCTCTCTCTCACTCTTCGACGTTTTTCTCTTATCGTCCCTCTCTCTCTCTCTCTCTCTCTCTCTCTCTCTCTCTCTCTCTCTCTCTCTCTCTCTCTCTCTCTCCCTCTCCCTCTCCCTCTCTTTCCCTATTCATATCTCTCTCTTTTCCTTTCAAGAGAAAAAAGGTCGCAAAGCGAGGGCGAGAGGAAAAGAGAGGGATCGAAAAAGGTTTCGATGATCCTTGTGTGTTCAAGTGCACGTCGAAACGACGTGACTGAGCTCGAGCGCTCCTCAAGAGAGGCAAAAGGGCCAAGGACCCTGAAGGATCTTTCAGGTGGTTTCGTTATAATATATGCATACACGAGGGGATCTGAAAAGTCTGAAAAGCCCCCGAGCAAAAATAAAGCAAATCTGTCGAATGGGAATAAAATGTCCATAAAATTGGTGATGGCAACATCACGTAAAAACATATGCGTACATAGATATATAAACGTGTGTGGGTGTGTGTATTAATAAAACAGACATCACTTACGTATTCTGTTAATTCCATCGGTTCGTTATTAAATCAATTCTTTTTAAAAAGAATTGAGAAAAATTCTCGTATTTTTTCGACATGGTAATAATATGAACATTGTTTAAATAATTTTTTATACAATTCGTGGTCAATTGAGTTGATACAATTATTGAAAAAATATTTTACATCGTTGTGAAAAACGTCGTTTTTCGAATTGTCAAAGATCGAGTAAATTTACCCGAATACATCGTTATCTTGTAAAAAAATTAACATTTAATTCGACCTGTGATATTTATGACACTCGATGGCCGATAGATTTACGTATAATTTAATGATGGACGCTTGCTGTTTCGTTCATTGATGAGATCGCGCTCGGAGGCTAAAAAAACAACTTTTACAAATGCAAATCTTTGAACACAGTAATATATCGCAGACGTATATTTTTATCTCTCTCCCTCTTTCTTCATTCCTGACTCGAATTGTTCCCGCGGGCGACGTTCGCCTTCGGGTCAATCTCCGCATTTTTTTTTTCGTTGAAAGGGAAAGATAATAAGGCGAGAGTGAGAGGGAGAGAGCCTGTTGACGAAATGGCGTTTCTCTCTGTGACATATACGTGATAAATTCCCACAGGGATTTTAAGGCGACCCATATATCTTTATTTATGATTTGACATGACAGTCTTTCCCTTCGATTGAGCCACACGTGCTGTCAATCAATCCAGGCGAGCTTCGTCGTAACGTATAATTTATATATCGAAACGGAAATCACCGAAGTGGAGAATCGTACACGCGGCACGTTTTAAGATTGTTGTCATTCATATATACGTGTACAGTCCCAGCCAAAAGTTCGTACTTTTGTATGAGACTGTACACGCCACACGCACTTTTGACTGATACGAACGTTTTACTCGTACTGCGTACCTAAACATCTTCGTACGCGTATGAAGAATCATATACGCGGCACATTTTATGATTTTTGTCATACATATATACGTGTACAGTCCCAGCCAAAAGTTCGTACTTTTGGCTGGGGCTGTACACGTATATGCGTAAGACATAAATCTTGAATCGTGCCGTGTATACGATTCTTGACTTTGATTGTGTGCAGTCCCAGCCAAAATTTCGTACTTTTGTATGAGACTGTACACGCCAGGTGCACTTCTGACGTATACGAACGTTTCACTCGTACTGCATACTTTGAGCATCGGAGAAGCAAAATGGCCTTCACACTCGTAAATGCCACACGAGAAACAGATTGTTTTTGGATGAAATTCAACATTTTCGGATGAAACTCAACACTTCTGTATAAGACTGTACACGCCACACGCACTTTTGACTTATGCGAACGTTTTACTTGTACTGCATCGAAGAAAATAAGCGTACGAAGAATCACATACGCGGCACATTTTATGATTTTTGTCATACATATATACGTGTATAGTCCCAGCTAAAAGGTCGCACTTTTGGCTGGGACTGTACACGTATATATGTATGACAAAAATCATAAAATTTTGAACCGTGCCGCGTGTACGATTCTTGACGTCGATTGTGTACAGTCCCAGCCAACATTTCGTACTTTTGTGTGAGACTGTACACGCCACGCGCACTTTTGTCGTATACGAACGTTTCACTCGTACTGCATACTTTGAGCATCGGAGAAGCAAAATCACCTCCATACTCGTAAACGTCACACGAGAAACAGATTGTTTTTGGATGAAATTCAACATTCTTCGTCAGACTCACAGGTGCCGTTTCTAATTGGAATTAAAGTTTGACGTCTTCTTTATTCCACGATTCGAATTTTGATTTATATATCAATATAAATGGAAATCTTTACGATTACGGGGAAACCGGTTACTTCTCTTTATACTCGAGCTTAGCGACCTCTCACGGAGGCGCCTGTGTTCTTCGCAACTTCAACATCATCCGTGTGTCTCCCGACACCCAGCAATTATCGCTCTCTTCTCGCTTACGTACGGTCATAAATTATGCGAATTTGCGAACGGTTGGTGCGCAGTTAGAAAAAGAACGGGAGCGCGGGAGGGGGGCGGCGCTTGTACTTTTTCTTCGATAATAATCATCGGGGATCATACGGAGCGGAGAAAAGTCGAAAGAACGCGTATTTAGTTCCACGCTCGTTTTTATTTGTTGCCACGTATACCCGCTGCAACCGCGAATTTATCGATACGATGGCGAAGTACACGTTATTACGGTAGTTTGCGCATACACCGGGTGTTCCAATCGTAGGAGCGTCAACGGTAGGGAACGGAGGCTGTGGATAACACGGGACTTTCTGGGAAATTGCAAACAGGGTAGTGATATCCTGTCAGTGGGAAAATGTAATGAAAAAAATAACAATACACTTATTATTATATTATTTTTTTGTATGGATAGTCGTCAACGGGAGTTACAGTTATGTATTTTTTAAAAACTCTCCGTTCAGATTACGTATTTATTATTTCAAAAATGAAACAATGAAATTTCGGACGTGTCATCGAAAATTCTTTTATCGTGAATTTTGTTCGTTTGTGAAAAATAAATGAACAATAAATAAAAATTAGTAGTAAGAATAGTTAAAAGTAAATAAAAATAATCTCCTCATCATATTTAATTTAACTTTTTTTAATCTTATTTTCCCATGTCTGTGGGATGATGAACATGTCATCATACGCGAACATTTTTATCCAGTTTCTCATTTCTCTTTTTATTCACTCCAAATTTTCGAGATTTTCGTTGAACGTCATATAAGTAAAAGTTCGATTTTATTTTTAATCTTATTCATTTTAGGTTGAAAAAAAATTCCGCCATCTTCATTTTTTCAGCACATTTTGTTTTGCCACCGATAACATTTTGGACTGGGAATATTATTTGCCAGAGGGATACAGTTTACAAAACAAGTTTTTTTCCCAAGATTGTTTTTTCGCCACCGTAACGAAGAATTTTGAATTTCGAAAGAAAAACTTTTCAAAATGCACTTCTAGCACTGGAACCGCGCTGCCGAGCGTGCGATTGAAATAGAAGGGAATCACGAAAGTCGTCGTATCTCGAAAACTAACACGAAAAATACTTACGGTCACGGGACTTCTTCTGCTCTAAACGAGCTGTAGTATTTATTGTTGAAATATCAGCACTCGCGATTCGGACACCCTGTATGTGCTTGTACGAGCCGAGGGCAAATAGCCCCCCTGTGAGATGATTTATGCGCGCAAAGCGTTCTTTCGCCAGCAACGCGAACTCCCTCGTTGGCCTATACAACGTGTATTTATATGCGAGTATAGTCGGTGTCGCAACGAAACGTTTATCCCGAGAGAATGAAGAAAAGCGGCGAAAGACGGGATTAAACAGCGAAAAATTGAACAAAAAAGGAGAAACAACGAGTACGGAAGATAGATACGATTCCTCGGTCAAATTGCCTAGACTTTAATATATGTATATTTTCCGTGAAAATATCTTAGTGAAATTCGTGGGAATTTCGAAATTAATTGTTTTGGCTTCGATCAACCCGAGCAAACCCAAACAACTTTCTAAATGGCGACCTGCGATAAGCTCAAACATATTCGAAGACAGCGTGATTGATAAGCCGAAAGAAACCCAAACACATTTAAAGCTAGCGTTAAGGGGGGATTGTCTTTTTTTTCGCAAAATTTACCGCTTTTTGGGAATTTTTTGTGAAGAAAGTATACAACGGAAAACTTGTGAAACTTGGCATATAGTTTTATTGATCTGTTTACTACATACAAAAAAATTTTTAAACAATTTCATCAAAAAATCCGCTTCCCACCCCCTTCGACGCGCGATGGTCCTTTTTTGATGGTGTGCACGATTACAGCCTTCACGTTCATCCTGCAACAAAAACCCAAAAAGCATTTTACTTTAGACACATATAGCTATCGTTCGATGAAGGGGAAAAAAAAATTGACGATTTGGTGACGTTTTGAACTTGAAGTATCGATTTTTTGTTATAAATAAAAAACTATTAAACGTATTGCTTTTTTGCTTCATCAAACGATAAAAGGATGTCAGCTGAGCATTCTGTCCAAATTTGAAGGCAATCGGTTGAATAGTTTTTGAGAAATCGTGCACACCATCAAAAAAGGACCATCGCGCGTCGAGGGGGGTGGGAGGCGGATTTTGTGATGAAATTGTTTAAAAAATTTTTTGTATGTAGTAAACAGATCAATAAAACTATATGCCAAGTTTCACAAGTTCTCCGTTTTATACTTTCTTCACAAAATAATTCCCAAAAAGCGGTAAATTTTGCGAAAAAAAAAGACAATCCCCCCTTACCGGAGACTTTGTCCTTGGAGTGCCATATTTCAGGTGTTTACATTTTATTTTTTTTAAAGGAAACAAGTAAAGCTTTTTCAGTGCGGTTTTTTTCTTGCTTTTATTCATGATATACAGAACGTTAACAAATTTTTTTTTGAAAAAAAAACCAAAATAGCGGCCGTTGCAGCTCCGCGAAAACAGGTCCTCAAATCGCGGGAGGTAAACGGCTGACATCTCTACCCCCTCTTTGTTGATCTGAAACACAAATTCAAAGTATATTATCAATCTGTGACCCTTTGGTCATGGAGTGACGGATGGGTTTTTCGTTTAGTACAAATTTCGGAAAATGGCGGCAATTAAAAAAAATCGAATTTTCGCGTTTTTTTTCGCATAAAAAGATAAATGATAAATGCAAAAATGTATCTATCGAAAAAACGACCCGTCATTCCGTGAAGACATATTTTCTGAGTATGCTGTCCAAATTTCAGGTCGATATGTTAATTACAGCGGTCAGGAGAATGTCAGCCATTTTTAAAAACGTGTTTTCGAGATAAACGCGTTTAAAGTTTTGTAATGTGTTTACACAAATGTGTTTATAATTACCGCTAATCGGCAATGCCTGGTCCATAGAGGCATCCTTCCTCTTCTTCTAGCTGCTCATGTTGAGCTCAAATTGATTTTTTGAAAATTTCAAGGACGAAGTCTCCCTTAATGAAAAACACAAACAAACAATTTTTTCAATGAAAGCCTCGATAAACCCAAACATATATCCAAGATGACGGGATGGATAAACTGAACCATACATCCAAGATAGCGGCAATTAACGCAAACAAACCCGAAAAATTTTCAAAATGGCATTATCAATTAATCCAAACACATTCCGAAATGGCGTGATTGACAAACCTAAAGAAACCCAAACAATTTTCAAAATGGTGACCTGCGGTAAACCAAAAAATATTCTAGCGTGATTTATAAATCTAAACAATTTTCAAAATCGAACTATCAATAAACCCAAACACATGCCAAAATAGCGTGATTGATAAAACCAAAAGAACCAACCAATTTTTTTAATGGCGCAATCGTCAAACCCAAACATGATTCAAAATAGCGTTATTGATAAATCCAAACGATGCAAAAAATGGAAGAATCGACAAAACGAAACGAACCCAAACATGTACACAGATAACGTTATTGATAAGCCCAAACAGGGCAAAATAATTTGTAAAATGGCATCATGTCCCTCGATAACTTCATCGACAAAACCAAACGAACCCAAGGTGTTGGAAGAAATTCGGTAAGGGCATGAGAGGAGAAAATTAAAAATCGTTGAAGATTTTGAATACTTATCGCATGTAATAAATTTGGTTACATAGATTGGATTTAATTTTTGTCCACATCGAGTAGCGACCTGTGAACCAGAATTGAGAAAACCTGTCTAGTGGAAACGGCAGGAAAAGATCGATATCAAAGACGATTTCTCGACCTGGTAATTAGCTCCTCGAGTCCACTGCGTTTCCTGCTCATCATCTCTCTCTCCTCTCTCTCTCTCTCTCTCTCTCTCTCTCTCTCTCTCTCTCTCCTCTCTCTCTCTCTCTCTCTCTCTCTCTCTCTCTCTCCTCTCTCTCTCTCTCTCTCCTCTCTCGCTCCTCTCTCTCTCTCTCTCTCTCTCTCTCTCTCTCTCTCTCTCTCTCACTCTCTATCTGTCTCTTTCTTTTTTTCTCACTGCCTTTTCAGGATTATCGTACTTAATGAATTCACATGAAAAATCGTAGAATCGTTATCGGCTCGTGGTCGATTTTCAAACGTATAACCGTTTCAAACGAGTCGCAGTTTCGGTCTCATTACTTTGCGATTTGATCGAGCGCCAATCGAGAGAACCTGTCGAGTGGGAAGGAGGAGAGGGAAGAAAAAAATCGGTATCGGACGATTTCTCGATCTCGCGATTGGCTCGTAAATTCCGTCGCGTTCGTTGCTCTTTATCATGATTTCTGTCTCTGTCTCTATGCCTCTCTCTTTCTCCTCGTACTAATACCCAAAATTTGCCAATCCCCCTTAAGACTACACATTCATAATTAAAAATCGTCTTCTTTTGAGATATCTTCATTTTCTATAGAAAAAAAGAACTCCGCAAAAAAGTCTCGAACTCGAAGCTCGAAAAAGTCTAACGATTAAGAAAACATATTGAGAAAAAAGTATTTATATAAACGAGAATAGGTAACGAAAAAAAAGGTATAACAAGGATTTTAATGAAGGATACAAATTTTACCTCGAAAGCACGACGTAAAAAAATTAAATCACATACATCAAAGAAGGAAATTTACAAGAATTAATTAAAGTAAGAGATAAAGGAGTGAAGTAAAATAAATTAAATTGAAAAATGACACGACGAAGTAGACAAAACGAAAGAGAAAGGCAAAGCAAAAAATTAGAGTAGGAAATAAAACGACGAGGAAAAATCAATCAAAATGAGAAATAATAAAATGAAATCAAATGAATAAAAGTATGAGATAAAATAATCAAATAAAAACAATAAAAGTGAACAAATAAAGTGAAAATAAATCATCTGAAAAATGATCGAAAAAGGGAATATTTTTCGCGTTCGAACGACGCACAGTTTGTGATCGTGCGTGGTAGAACTTCATAGCTAGAGACGGAAACTGAGCGAGACAGAAACGTTCGAGTTCAGCCAGAAGAGATCGAACCGAGCACGTACCCGCGAGATAGGTCCTAGACAGTCGATAGTCAGGATCCAGATAGTAAAGTGCATATAAAGGAGGGAGAGTGTGTGTGTGTGTGTGTGAGAGAGAGAGAGAGAGAGAGAGAGAGAGAGAGAGAGAGAGAGAGAGAGAGAGAGAGAGAGAGAGAGAGAGAGAGAGAGCACACGCTAAAACAGTGACATAAAACTATCGATGGAAAATAGAGAACAAAAAAGGAGCGCGCGCAAAAAAAAGGAAAGAGGAAAAAGAAAAGAGAGCGCGAGGGAATGCCGGAGCAGGGCGTGGTGAACCGGTGTACCGGTCAACGCCGACAACTCTCCTCTCACGCAAGGCCGTTCGTGTTCCGGCTTCGTTTTATAAAACGCATATATATTGCCGTACGGTGACCAAGAAAGAACGGTCAACCTGCGCGAAACGCCTCCGTACCCGATTCGCAAACGAAAAATAAAAAAAAACGAAACGATCTCGATAGGGAATAATAATAATCCTTCCATTATGTGCGTGGCTTTAGTGGCCAAACTTTACGTTTCTTTTTTTTTTAACATTATGACCTGGAAACAGATTTTTTTATAACACGTCAGTTAAAAAAAAATGTTAAGTCGGTTATTTCAAGGACAAGTTATTTTAATTAGTTATTGAAATAGTGCATGAATAATTAGTAATAAAAATAATTAATAATGAATTAGTGATTAAAGTAATCGATGAAAGATTTTTAATTGAAATAATTGACAAATAATTAATAATAAACGATGAATGAGTGACAATACTGTTCCCCATTGTGAATAAGACACCGACAAAAAACTACAACACAATTATTGTTATATTTTTTCAAATTTACACTCGTGAATAATATTTTCATCAACTGGGTTTCGAAAAATGGTCTCTATTGGTTGAATAATTTATTTTCGTTCGAAAAGAAATAAATCAAATTTCACGAGTATTATTGAATATTCTGTTGTATTATCTTGTTTTTATGGAAAAAAGAGACAACATATTGACTATTTTTAATGTAAGCTTTTTTTAACTCTTTATCTTGTCACTGTTTGTTTGCAGGATATAAATAATCGTCTCATTATGTGCAAGACTTTTGTATCCAATTATTCGTTTTTGCCATCTCGTAAGCCACGAGGTTTTCCTGGAACGATAAATAAGTGAAAGTACTGTTCGTGAGTGTGAGCAATAAATAAAAATAATTGAGTGCATTTTAGGTGAAAAAAGATATATATTCTATAGTTCTTGTTTTTTTTAGCATATGATGTTTCACCGTCGACTAAACTTCGGAATGGAAGTACAAATGTTTCGATAAATGCAGCTCTGAGAGCGGTCATTTTTTTAAATTCGTTCTTCACTATCGCTCCGGAGGGTTTTCAATTTGTCGAAATATATACATTTAAAAAAAAATTAGAATGCATTTTCACACACACAAATATATCTAGCTGCGAAGTTATATAGGTATGCTCGATATTAGTATAAAAATAAGTTTATCTGTATATATATATTAGGGTGATTCGTTTCAGGGTAACTTTTTTTTTTGACCCATCGTGGTCGAAAACCTTTAGTTGGTACCCAAAAACGAAGTTTCGTGAAAGGGGGTGTTGTCAAAGAATATTTAGAGGTCGCGAATCAAAATTGAAGGTTTCCCATTTGATTAACATTGAAAAAAATGTTTTTCTCATTATTAGTGTTACCATTCCGCGAATTTTGATATCGCGATATTTTCCAAGTGGGTTCTCATAGGAAATATGATAATTTACAATAAGGTTCATTGAGCCATCCCGGTAAATTCAACCGTGCCAGCGGTATCATTATTTCAAGTGAATATTGTATGAAAATGTCTATTCAAACGGCTGTAACGCCTAAGCTATTAAATATATCGAAAAAATTCAAATGAGAACTATGTAGAGAAAGTAATCTGCTACAAAAAAGTCTTATAAGCCGAGCCCGTAAATTCAACTCTTTCTCAGCTATAGGTGGATGAAGTAAAATAAATAGATTTTTTTTGTTTAAAAAAACATCGATTTATTTTACTATATTTCTATTACTATATTATCTATTTATAGATTTTTTTAAACAAAAAAAAATCTATTTATTTAACTTCATCCACCTATAGCTGAGAAAGAGTTGAATTTACGGGCTCGGCTTATAAGACTTTTTGGTAGAAAATTACTTTCTCTACAAAGTTCTCATCTGAATTTTTTCGATATATCTAATAGCTTAGGCGTTACAGCCGTTTGAATAGATATTTTCGCACAATATTCACTTGAAATAAGGATACCGCCGAAACGGTTGAATTTACGGCCATGGCTCAATGAACTTCGTTGTGGAGTATCATAATTCCTATGAGAACCCACTTGGAAAATATTGCGATATCAAAATTCGCGGAATGGTAACACTAATAATGAGAAAAACATTTTTTTTTCAATGTTAATCTAATGGGAAACCTTCAATTTTGATTCGCGACCTCTAAATATTTTTTGACAACACCCCCCTTTCACAAGAGTTCGTTTTTCGGTACCAACTAAAGGTTTTCGGGCACGATGGGTCAAAAAAAAGTTGCCCTGAAACGAATCACCCTAATATATATATATACATACACATATATATGCATATGATATCATATTGTTTGTAATATATATATATACACACATATATATGCATATCATATCATATTGTTTGTAAAAAAATATTTTCAAACTTCAACAGCACTGAAAACACCGTAATTTTTTTTCGAAAATGACAGCTGCTGAAAATAGATTTTCTTTTCTATGGACCACCCTTGAATTTTGCTTTTTCCAAGCCCTCGCGGGGGTTGAAAATTCAAAATGAAATTCTGAGAAAACTATTGACCAAAAATAAAGAGACACGAGTTTGGCGCTGTAGACAAAAATATAACTGAAGGTTCCAGCTACAAAGTGTTCCACGGCGGCGAATTCGTGCGCTCAATAGTTTTCCCAGAAATTCATTTTGAATTTTCAACCCCCGAGAGGGGTTGGAAAATCCAAATTCAAGGGTCGTCGATCGATACGAAAATATAGAGAAAATTGTTCTCTACATTTCGTACATTTAAACCATGCCTGGAAAATCGATTGTTTTAAAGTTATTCGATAAACAATTTTTTATTTGTTTTTCAACACTTTTTGGGGGTGAAGATATTATCGGAGAATGATGATTAAATACTCGATCGACGCGTCTTGTCAAGGGCTACAACGTTCCCATCTGAACGAAAAGTGTACGAATTCTTCCTAAAGAGTAATTGAATTAAAAATAATTTTTAAAAATTTAATCCCACTTTTTCACCCCCAAATTGAACTTCCACGACTTTGGCGCCGTGGACAAAACTAAAGCCCGGATTTTTTTGAACATTTTGTCTCCCGGCGCCGACCTCGTAGGGCTTGTAGTTTGGCATCAATCAACCCCCATCCCCCTTCAACCCCTAAACAAAACCCTGCACCCCGATTTTTAGGCAAACTTGGATTTAGCACCCGCGGCACCTACAAAATCACCTGTCAAAAAACTGGCCATCTTCTATTTTTTTTCCGATGACGGGATTTTTGAGCGACAGCACGACTAATAATATCCTTGAATATTATTTTCCTCTTACTTGTCCTTCCACCAAAAAAAAAATCGCGGAAATTGACTGAATTTGAGACGTTTGCAGTGGGTACCCTTAATTGTGCAACTTATTCTTTTTTCGCAACCCTTTGCAGTGTGGAAAACTACTTTCTCTTGCCTTTTTTTCACATTTGGTATTGGACCCGAACGCTTTAAAGAGAGAGACAGACATGAGATTAGAGAGAGAGAGAGAGAGAGAGAGAGAGAGAGTGTGCGATTTTTCATCGATATCCGTAAAATTATTACACCCGCTCATTTTCCATCTCTCTCGGTGCGTTACGACTGGCTGAATGTGAGGTTCCAATTTGTCGTCACGTCTCGTATAGATACACCACCGTTACCGCAGATAAAACCAGGCGATCGATAATTCTCCATAAAAATTCCAGTATGTGGAATATACATTTATTTTATATACAGGGTGTCCCTCTCATCTCTGCCACCCGACATAACTCGCCAATTATCGACGTCACAAAAAAAAGTTCCAGACAAAAGTTGTACGGTGTGAAGGGGGCCATCAAATACGACCATTTTTTTATATGGGTGGAGGCGCTGACGCACAGTGAAGGTCACCTCCACTTTTTTAAATGGTATGGTACATTTTTTTCAACCATCTTGTGGAACACCTTGAGCCGCATAAAAAACATTGGGGGTCAAAGTCGTCCAAGGTCATTCAGGGTCAGTATCGCTCATACAAATCAAAATAGGTGACCTTGAATGACCTTGAACGACTTCGACCCCCTAATGTTTTTTATGCGGCTTGAGGTGCTCCACAAGTTGGTTGAAAAAAATGTACCATTCCATTTTTAAAAAGTGGAGGTGAACTTCACTGTGCGTCAGCGCCTCCACCGAAAAAAAATAGTCGCGTTTGATGGCCCCCTTCACACCGTACAACTTTTGTCTGGAACTTTTTTTTGTGGCGTCCATAATTACCGAGTTATTTCGGGTGGCAGAAATAAGAGGGACACCCTGTATATACCGGGTGTCCCATTTTCATCTTACACCCCGTTCATCTCGAAAAATAGTGCTCCGATTAAGTATTGAGTATAATAAAACTTTTAGGGTTCAAAGTTTCCCTTTAAAGGGACGTTAAGGGGTTACCCCCACTTGCGATTTTGAAAAAATCGATTTTTTTTTATTGCATTTTTTTGAAGTGCAATTTGAAGTGCAGTTTTTCTTTGATGCCCGGAATAGATGACTCTAAGTAAGTTTACAAAAAAAAAAATTTCTTCGTGTAAACTGAAATTTAAACTTTAAACGCGTTTTTCTCAAAATGTCATTTCTGAAGTCGGCGACCAAGATTACTCGAACACTAATGAACCGATCTTCTTGAAATTTTGCAGACTTATTTAATACATAAAAATGAATATTTTTTAAAATCCTTCGATTAAAGACTAGTTTACACTTATATTTGACTAAATCCATCCGCATTTTTTTTCAGATGATCCACTTCGCCGCAATGTTGGTCACCGCAAACTGTGTATATAAAAACATTATTTCATTGACGGCCATTTGCCACTAAACAATGTAATATTTTTCAATAAAAAAATTACTGAAAGTTCTTCAAGATGTGTTCTTTAAGATGGTATATTGAATGATTAAAAAAGTTTTGTAGTTTTCTTTAAAAAAATTCACGAAAAAGGTCTTTTTTTTGCGCTACAAGTGGGGGTAACGCCTTAAAGGAAAAATATTTTTTTGGTCGTAAATTCAAAATGGCGCCGTTAGGATAGCCGACATATTTTTTAAAATGGGATCTCGAATTTTTTTCTCCACCCAAACATTTGTCAGGCCAAAACTAACAACTTTTGTAGGAAATTTTTGTTTAATAACGTTCATAATTTTTGGGTTAGAATACCATTTTTTTCTATTTTAGCGCTACCGAGAATGTACCACGAGAAGGTATAGTCTTCAACGTCCCTAGTGTAAGTGTGCGTGTGTGTGTGGGTGTGAGTTTCTTTTGGTTTGTTCGATCACCAAACCAAACCCAAACAAGGATTAGGTCTCTGCGGCTCGTCACTTCCGTTATCAAACGAACCCAAACAATCGAAAACAAACCCAAACAAACTCCCCCCGACACACACACGCACACTTACGCCAGGGATGTGAAGACTTGAAAAAATAGTATTCTAACCTAAAAATTATGAACGTTATCAAAAAACTTTTCCCACACTAGTTGTCACGTTTGGTTTGATAAATATTTCGGTGAAAAAAAATTCATGATCCCATGAAACAAAAACATGTCAGCCGTCTTACCGTCGCCATTTTGATTTGTGGACCAAAACAGATTTTTCTTTTGAACCCCCTTTGAACCCTAAAAGTTTGAATATACTCAATACTTGATCGGGCCAGTATTTTGTGAGATAAATCAGGTGTAAGATGAAAATGGGACACCCGATATATATATATGCCCGGTTATGGCGCAATATACATTTGATTTGTATCGTTTTTCTTCACCCGCCTCAGGTTGCTACGGACGACGACCAGAAATACGTTTATTATGTATTACATCTGTATGCAAATATATATGCATATATCCATATATTTTATATACATAATATACAATGTAAGTATAATGTGTATTATTCATTATTTACACCATAAATTATAAATGTATAGGTACGTATATGTATATATACCGGTACATATAAATATATATATATATATATATATATATATATATATATATATATATATATATATATAAAGTCACACGTATCCACATATACATTATGTGCATATAATAAATGCAAAATGTCGTCAGTGCAATAATTCGCATGTTTACATAGAAATATATATACATATACATGTGTGTGTGTGTGTATACATACACACACACACACACACACACACATATATATATATATATATAATTAATAATTCGTATTTAATACATGCGAATTATTAAGGCTACAAGAATTTTACTCGTGGCTGTGGGCGCAGCGAAAACTAGATTAGCGAAATGGGGGAAAAGAGGGATAGGCAAGGCTTTTATTGGAAAGGGTAGAACGTAAAAAGCCGCAAGGGTATACGTTGGAACCCAGGATATTTATACGTAGTGCATAAAAGAAGTAATTGCACATCTTGCATTTTTTCGAAATTTTGTCTGATTATTCACATTAAGGTGGGATATACATTTGCAACGATCAAAAATCGATTTCTTTTTTTTTCTTCTTTAAACGATAGAACTATCTATGTAGAATATTTTCCCAAAGTTTCAAAGCGAAATTCGAAAAACTTGTATCAATTGGCGTGCCGGATTACTCAAAAACTATTAAGCCGATTGAGTTGAAACTTGGTAGAAATATTGATAATATTGGTACCTTCTACTTGACGAGAATTGGTTTTGGAAAATTGGAAAAAAAACGACTTTTTTAGTCCACATTTTACAGAAATGTTGCGTGAAACGTTGATTTTTTTTGTAAATGCGTGCCATTTTCTTGAATTAGCATTTTCTTCATTTTAATTACCGTCACGTAGAAACTTTACATGTCCGAACTGAAAAAATGTTTGCTTTTTTTGCAAATCAAAGTCTACGGGAAGCTAGACTGCACGGCGATTCGAGACTCCCGCAGTGATCTTGCTGTAACATTCGGCCACAGCTCCGTAATTTTGATGATGGATTAATTTAAAAAATTGTTTTGGATACTTAAATATACTATTAAAGTTTACCGGCAGGTTGATAATTGTAGAATAATTATTTCTTAGTTCAAAAAATCCCTCAATATTGCTTATTTTTTTCCTGTCTAGATGGATTTTTCGCCTTAAAACAAATTATTTATTTTTTAAACGAGCTATCATTTAATATTTTAAACGATAGCTCGTTTAAAATATAAATAATTTGTTTTAAAGCGGGATATACATTTAGACATGAAAAAATAAGCAATATTGAGAAAGTTTTTAAACTAAGAAATAGTTATTCTACAATTATCAAACTTTAGGTATACTTTAATAGTATGGTATACTTTTAGTATACTTTAGGTATTTATAAACTTTAGGTATACTTTAATAGTATGAACACATGAATGCCGAAATAAGTCTTAATTATTGTCAAGACTTATTTCGGCATTCGTGTGCGTGTGTGTGTGTGTGTGTAGGGCCATTAAATGAAGGAAACTTAATTCATTAAATTTAATTGCTCTACCATTTTGCTGCGTGAATTTCCCAATTCTCGTTGTTACTACAGATTCACATGATTATTTATTTGTTTTAAAGCTCCTTGGAGCGTTTTAAATTTTATTTTATTTAATTTCATTTAATTAACACTCAAATTTTCATATATTTATAGAAGTATTGAAATGAGGAAACTTAAATAATTAAACTCAGTTGGTCGGTAATTTTGTTGTGGTGTACATTTGTCAAATCACTTTATTATTTGAAATTCACGAGATCATTTATTAATCTTAAAGCTCATCGGAGCCAATTACGATTCCACAGTGGCTGCACTCTCTATATAGGAAACTAAAATAGGCGAATGGCTGGGAGATAAAAAGCTCCTCATATCCGGCGCGCTGTGCAAATTTTACACGAACATTTAAACACGTCGTACTATATTTCCTTTATCGCGAAAGTTGTCATATTTTTCCTTGGGGTTTTTTAAGGCCTAAGGCCACTGTAACGGTCCAAAAAAAAGGTTTTTTCACGAATTTTTTGCTTCCAAAATTGAAGGTAATTGAAAAAAAACTTTTAAGGATGTTATCGGGCATACATAAAAAAACAAAATGGCGGTTCCACAGCTATCTTTCCGGGGCATGTTTTGCTTGCAGGGCTCCGCGGCACGCAGCACCACTGGTGCACTTTTGAATCTAGAACAAAAAAAAAACCATCAATCTAGAGGGTTATAGCTAGAGAATGTCGATCGGATTTTAAAAAGTATCAATTTTTGTGGATTTGGCGTGCGTTTGAAAAAAAAAATTGATTTTTGACGAAAAAAACGGCTAGTTTTTTGTTAATAAAAAATCAATAAATAAAGTTATTGAAAATCCCGATCGACATTCTCAAGATAATGTTAATGTTCACATCTGGTCAAAATTTCAAGTAAAAAAAATGAAAATTGTTCGAGTGATGCTGCGTGCCATTTTGAAAAACCGTATTTCGAGAAAAACGCGTTTAAAGTTTTGCGAATAGTTTTTTATTGGAAAAAATAAAAAAAAGAAGGTAAAAAAAAATTTACCGTTAGTCTGCAATCCCAGCACCATACATTTGTCCTTCGATGGCCAAATTTTCGTCTGGCAAAATTTACAGTGGCCTTACCCCTTAATCGTTGCTTTGGCACCCCAGTGTGTGCCGCAAGCGATTAAATACGTGATGCAATTTTCCATTGGTGATTATTTTTTTTTCTTCTCGTTTCGTTCCTATCTTCGATCAGTGTCAGACGCAAAAAATTATCGAGATCTGTGCGCGCGATGGGGGGAGGGGCGTATGTAAATTGATCGAGATTGGCCGTTGGGTGAAATAACAATTTGCCAAGTTGGAGAACGCGGCACATTTCCTTGATAATTATAATAATCGGATGAAGAGGGGGGCGAGAGAGAAAGAGAGAGAGAGAGGCCTGGACTTTTCTCTTTCTCTCTCACTCATTCGCTTACCGAAAAGCTTGTTATTAAATAATCCGCAATGACAATTAGAGTATTTTGGAATTTATACACAAAGTACAGTGTCTTTGACTAAAATCATCGTATATCACAAACGAATATGTATATAGGCGTATACTTTAAACCGCATGTGTCTAAAAGCGTGTTTACTCCAATCAACCTCTCTAATTACGATTCTGCGATATGAGCTCTTACCAATCTACGATTCTGACTAACTAGAAAGGAAACATTTAAGAAAGTAAAAAAGTCCTATCGCACAATTTATTAACTCTGTTAATGAGGGACTTGTTTTGTTTGTTATTTGTAAAAAAAATATTCATTTGACATATTTATTTATTTAAAAAACCATTGTTTATTGATTACATTTATTTATTTGAAAATACGATTTATTTACTACATTAATTTATGATAAAACTTTTCTTATTAATTGCATTTATTTATAAGGAATTGATACATTTATTGCATTTATTTTTCAGACACAGTTATTGACTCACTACATTCAACTATCAGAAGGCATAATAATAAATATATTCGTTACATTTATTAAAAAGAAAACGAGATTTATTCATAACATTTATTTATCAGAAAACATTATTTACTCACTGCATTTATTTATCAGGAAGCATGATTTGCTCATTACATTTATCTATCTAAAAAATTGGTTTAATTTGTTAAATGCTTTTATAACAAAATTTCTCCGAAAATTTCAACATACACCCTCACGATGCGCTTACCGATTTTTACCGAATTCGCTATTGATTGCACTCTAGCAAAACTCTCTTTCCATACCAACTGCAACTGTACGAGCAATCTAAGCAACAGCGATGAAAAAGTGCAAACATTTTCGAGCACCGTGTCATTTGACATCCCACACCATAAAGCGCGACGGGAAAAGAAGAAGGGGTGCAGAAAAAGCTGAAGAATTGAAATCGATCGCGATCTAGAGTTCGCGAGCACGCCACCTAGACGGAGTAGGTGCGAGATCAAGCGAGATCAACCAGTGCGTGTCGAACAATAGAACGTAAATGTTATTCGAAAGATGTCGGAGAGGAAAGTTACGAGAAGAAAAAAAAACCGAGAAAAAATATATTATCGACGATCAGAAGTACGGTATGTGCGCATATTATTTATGTATTAATTTGTTCATTTATTAATTGTTTATTAATTATTTTATTAGTTCATTTATTTATTAATTTGTTTATTCATTAATTCATGTATCTGTTCATATGTTTATTTATGCATATGTTTATTTATACAGGGTGTCCTATTATGAATGAATAATCTTGCAACTGTCGATAGGTCAGATCATGTCTCACTATATGCTGGAATTTCAGTTTAGTAAAAGTCCCACAGTTTTCGAGATACAAATCATGTGCTTTTGGTTTTTCGCATGTCTTTTCTACAAATAACTTTTTTTGCCCCGGTTTTTTTTTAAGAATACTGTTAGTTATTCGTTTTATCTAGAAAAGCCTTTTCTTTTATCTTAATGAAAAAAGATCTTATGCACAATTTTCATACAAACCAATTCGACAATCTGACTTTGATGGCCTAGTGCGGTGTAAAAAAATGTACTACGCATATCGTGCCAATTACTTAAAAAAATTGCCTACTTATTGTCGATTCATATAATTTGTGTAAATGGCATGCGAAAAACCGAGAGCAGATGATTTTTTTTTTTTTCAAAAAATAAATAAAGCCCAAAATTTCGAAAAACGTGGGATTTTGATTAAACTGAAATTCCATCATATAGTAGGACGTGATTTAACCTATCGACAGTTGCAGTTCGAATTCCTCATGCGAGGGTAGCAGGTTCGAGTCCCAGTGCGGAAACTTTTTTTTCTTTGGCTTTTTTTTTAATTTTTATGATACTTTCACTACAAATTAACTGAAATAATGCATAATGTAGTGTACTTATTTATATTTTCACAAAAGGCATAGGGCGTCGTTATTTTAACAGGCGAATAATCGTGGAAAATTTGGAAGGCAATTCAATAGCAGAGTTTAATCTGAGGCTTAAAAAGCAATAAAATGCTACCCTTTTTTCAGACTGCAAATTTTGCTATGGCATGTGTCACACCAAGAAGTGTCGGGATATATATATATATATATATATACACACACACACAGACATATATATATATATATATATATATATATATATATATATATATACATATATACATATATATACTAAATTTATTGAAAATGTATAATTTATGAACATTTTGTATGTTTCATACGAATCTGGAATATATTTATGGTATGTTAGTTCATAGATAGATACATAGAAATAGTAATGCATATTCATATATACATAACATATCTTAAATGTATTTATATTTATATATCGCATAGGTTTTACTCATACCGAAAAATATAATTGACATATCCAATTTTTGGAACCAACTATATTCAATACATGTTTTATATATCTTTCGATATATTTTTTATATATTTTATTTCCATGTGATCTACCGTCGCTTCTATATATTTATTTATTTATTCGCGCATTCATTTATTAACTTTCGTCAAAAATGTGCGAGGAGCTCGATGAGGCGTGGGTAAGAATTGTGCTTCTCACAGTCGGAAACTCGATACGGCGATAGTTCTGACGCGAGGGAATGGTAGAAAAGTTCGATAGAGCATTCAAGAATAAATTCTGAGGAGAATATGCATACAGGTTGATTCACAAATATCAGGATTCCTTTGGAGAGCGTATAGAGTGGGCAATTGCGAGCCAAACGCTTTTTTTCGAAATGCCAAAACTTGGCCGAGATATTCGCGTTCAAAGTTTGACGCTGAGTAAACAATGGCACAGTAGTTGCTCACGCGTGATTTTATCTTCTTCAAAAATCGATTTGTATTTTCATGAAGTTGACATGTTGATGAATATGTGAAAAAAATTCAAGTTTATATATTGAAAATTGAGCAAGTTACAGACGATTTAGTGAGAGCAAGTGGCGCAAGAATTTACGTATACTAAAACGTTCAATCGCATTTTTCCCGAAACGACTTTTCTCGACCTCGAAATCATAACTCTAGCTGTAATTGTCGGATTCTCAAAAAAAATTCCGTAATTTCAGTAGCTGTCGTTGTACGTGGCCGTTTTTTTTTGTTTGTAATTTAATATTTTTTAAACTCCCGAGTATAAGTAAAAATTTCGCCAAAATTGTACTTTTTTTTAACACCCGCCATTTCTCGATTTTTTCCTTCCGAAAAACGGCTACGTCTTATGACAGCTACATTTATTTAGATTATAAATTTTTTTTTATTTTTATTTTTCATTGTCAGACCAACTATTTTCAAATTATCGATGCGGCGGTAGGACCGCATTTTTTATACAGAGGCTATACACTGCGGCCTCTATTATCGGAACCTCGCAAGATTCAACAGCCCCCCACTATGTGCCGAATATCGAAAGGTGTAGCGCATGGTGGGAGAAGCGCCAGGCCCTATCGCGAGGCTCGAAGCAAGCTAGACAATAAGAGAGGGCTTTGAGGGGCACTGCAATCATCTACCCCGGATGCGCAGAATCGGCTTCACTGGGTGGTGCGCAACGTCCATTTTTGCAAGTGTCACGCGGAGCTGGTCCCGCCGCTGTGCCGATAATAGAGGTCGCAGTGTATTATACTTCAATAACGTTGTCAATTTTTCATTTCTTCGTATACAAATTTACACGAAATAAGTTCAATATATGAATAATAACATATATTTTTTCAAAATCACAAATAAATAATCCAGTAGACACGAAACATTCGAAAATTATCTTTTTAGGCCCGTCACAGTGGTGTCCTCCCTTAAATAATGACAACGAAAATGATCGAATCGTATTATCGGTTTGTGAAGCGAGTCTCCGTGTTAAACATTTTTTAACGAAAAAAAATCAAGTTGATTTTGATCTCAATGACAATTATAAGACTCATTAAGTGCCTATAATAGCACCCCAGGTACTTGATATTTTTATGTAAAACGTTTCCTTAAGGGGTGCACCACTGCCCATTTTCGACCGTTTTTTTCGGATTTTTTTTAAGAAAGGCATAAAATACATGGTCAAAAGAGCTTTTAGATTTTGTAAGGTATATATTGAAGTATGTAAAAAAAACATTATTTGTCAAAAGTATACAAAATGACGGCGCACGAGTCACTATAGCATTACTGTTTTTCAGCCAACCCTCTCCGTGGCACGCAGTAGAACTGTCGTTAATTTAATCCCGGAACTAAGAGTGCAATATTTTTGTTTATAATATTTTTTTAGCAGTCACGTAGGGGGGGAATTTTAAAAGTAATTCAAAGAAAAATAGGGAAGAGTTTGAAAAGAAGTTCGTTTTTTTCGACCATAGTTTTCATCTCAAGAGTGATATATTTTTTTACAATTTTCGATTCATCGAAAAAAGCGCTCGTACTTGACTGTTAAAGCAATCTAAGAAGGTATAGTTAAAATTTCGAGTCGATCGGACGAGAATTGTTCTGATTCTGCTACCTTAAGGGGTTAGGCCACAGTAATGGGTATTCAATCATGTGCGAATTTAACAATTTTTTTTCGTATGAAAAAGTGATTCACTCATAAAATTAATTACACATCTATTTAGTATGAATACCAAGCTGTTAGAAAACATAAATATATATTTTTTTTCGATGCACAAAATGGCCGGCTACTAATATTTTCTTTTGCTATCTTTTTTTTGTCGCTCCGCGGCGTGACATTTAGCATCTACAATTTTTGACTTACAACAAAAAACAAAAATTATCGTCAATCTGCATTACGATACCTAGAGAAGTACCTACGGAATTAAAAAATATTGTTTTGTTCAAAAGTTGTAGGTATTTGAATTTAAGAAATGAATTTGCAGTAAAAAAATTCGTTATAACTGCTCATAAACTGCTCATAAACTGAAAAGTTTTCGATTAATCAGAAATTCCGTACGTACTTCTCTGCGAAATGCAATTAGGAACATAACTTTTAAATTTGAAGTAAATCGAGTAAAAATTGTTGAAGTTATTTGTCACGCCAATTGGAAAAAAGCTGTTTCGAGAAGTTTCGAGTAGTCGATCATTTTCGACATCGAAAGAAATATATATATATATTTTCTAGCAGCTTGATATTCATATTAAATAGATGTGTAATTAATTTTATGAGTGAATCACTTTTTCATACGAAAAAATTGTTAAATTTGCACACGATTTTATACCCGTTACTGTGGCCTAACCCCTTAATAACGATGACAATTTGGTTGTAAAAAATCGTTTTTCATTTAATTCCATGTATAATGCATAAAATATTACATTTTTGATCAAAATGATTCCAAAGTAACACTTAATCTTTGACTTTAGTTGCATTTCAATGCCCTGTCAAAGAAGCCCCACACTCGGAGCTACTTTGGCACTTTAAAAAAATTACATATCAAATTGTGAGGGGGTGGTGGAGTTTGACTTTCTTATACATTTGATAGCCAAAGGACACACTGTTCTATTGGAGCAAGAAAAGTTGGTAGGATGTTAAAAAAAGTTACCTACGAGAAACTTCCAAAACCTGTTCACAGTAGCATCGTTTTACGGCACCGTACCGTTCTCCACTACTTGCACTTTGAACGCGAATATCTCGGCCAATTTTCGTCGCACGTCATATTGAAAAAAGCGTTTACCTCGCAATGACAGTCCCTGTATGCCCTCAAAAGGAATTCTAGTTGTGAATCACCCTGTATATGTGTATCTGTACGTGCAATCGGGGGCGGGGAGAGCCCAGGCGGGGAGCTATTAATCCTGGCGCGTGTGAGCGCAGAGCCACTTTTACCCTCGCGCACACTCGGTAATTAATAGTCATTCACGATTCGCAGTTACGTACATCCCCGCGCACGTGCTCTCGCATTCAAAGTACACGTAGAGATGATTAGAAAATCATTCGATTTTGCAAACGCGATCCAATTCCAGCGGGAACGTCACGTGGAAGAAAACTCCGTGATGGAATATTGAAATAAAAAGGAAGAAATAGAAAATAAGAGGTGAAGATGTCAAAAATAGATCGAGTGAGGATAACATCAATGGAGATCGGAAATATGTTTTTTTTTTAAATGGGAAATTGAATCTTAGATATGGAATATAATATGAGAAATTTCATATTCTACAAATCGGAGCAATAATGAAATAAAAGTAAATATCCAAAAATTGATGATCAAACGGAGCATAGAACGTCACGTGACAAGTATAATTTTAAATAAAAAATCTACAATTAATGGCAAAAAATGAATAAAAAATGGAAAGAATATCCAAGGGAGAAATAGAATCTGAACAAAAACAAACGGTAAACCCCAGTGGAAAAATATGAATCAATGTATTAACTTTTCCTCGGTAACTTTTAATTTAATATTCCATTTGATTATCAAAGTCTCAAAGTTTAGTCAGGTAAATCATTGATAATATTGAATAGAAAAAGTGAAAATGAGATGCCAAATGGAAAATTTGTTTTTTTTTTACGAAAATAAAAATTCAGATATGGAATATTAGACAAGAAATTTAATATTCTAGGAACCAGAGTAATAAAATAATAACAATAAATGAACAGAAAAGGATTATCGACCGGACCATCGTCGTGAGCAAATTAAAATTACAAATATAAAAATCGCAATTAATTGAAAAATCCACAAAGTAGAAAGGAAGTGTTAGTTGAAAAATAAAAATCAATGTATCAACTTTTCATCGATCACTTCAAATTCAATGTTCCATTTGGTTGTCAAACATTTTCAATTTCTCCAGCTAAATTATGGGACTAATTGAAAAAAATGGGAATGGGATGGCAAATGGAAAACGATGAATATTTACAACCAAAATTTTGCGGCTGAACGTTGACGGAAAAAAGAAGTATATCGAGCAGGAAATCAAATACCAGATGGAAGAAATTGAGCCTAAAGGGGGACGGCGAAAAATAAAAGTAATCGCATTCAAATGGAATCTCAATGAATTTGAATGAAATATAATGGACGTCACTTATCGTTTTCCCTGTGTAAGCAACGTGCGCGCGCTTTCTCGATCTTGTTGGTTTTGTTTTTTCTAGTCACGACTTCCGTGCCAGCGGAATAATTTGCAGAATGCACCGAGGGAGAGAGAGTGAGAGGGGGAAGGGAGAGAAGTGAGGCAATATCAAAGAAAGAGAAAGAGAAAGAGAGAGGGAGAGAGAGAGAGAGAAATATATTCTTGCATATTACACCGGCAAAGGATTCTCTCGCTCCGAAAAGATTTTACTCCCGATGCGAGTCGGCAGACACGAGGGAGATCCAGAAACAAATTGGCCGCGAGCGACTGTCGAACTGAGAGTGGAAAAGGAAGGAAACAAAATTGGCTTCGAACGATTTCGATCTGTTCTGGAGCTCACCTACGTCCATATTGTTTTTGTCGCCTCTCTCTCTCTCTCTCTCTCTCTCTCTCTCTCTCTCTCTCTCTCTCTCTCTCTCTCTCTCCTCTCTCTCCCCCCCTCTCTCTCTCTCTCGTCTCTCTCTCTCTCTCTCTCTCTCTCTCTCTCTCTCTCTCTCTCTCTCTCTCTCTCTCTCTCCCCCCCCTCCCCCCCCCCCCCCCCCACTCTCTCTCTCTCTCTCTCTCTCTCTCTCTCTCTCTCTCTCTCTCTCTCTCTCTCTCTCTCTCTCTCGCTCTCTCTCTCTCATACACATAAACCCATATAATTATAGAACAGTTCGATACGTCAAAAAATCATTACGAATAATCCTGTTCGTGGCAACTGTCACACTCGTCATTTTTATCGCGACACTTAATCGTGATTTAATTCGTCGTAATATCATTTTCATCGTTACTCGCACGTAACTATGTCGCTGGCTACACATGCGATTATTTTACAATGTGTGGAATCAACGAAGGACGAAGTCGAACGGGAAATGAGGGAACGGGGAGATAAGAGACTTATCCGGACAGGGCACGGGCGAGGGGGGCACGGGGAGGTTCCGAAAGAAAAACTGGCTTTGAGAAGTCTATCAGGATTATTCATATTGAAATTACAGTAAAATCCGGTCAATTGCCTAACCATTGTATACTAAAATTATAAACACGTGTGGGTGTGTGTGTCTGTGCACGAGTATACGACAGAGTAAATGACACGTAATGCTCTCCACCTCCTGTCTAGTGTTACCCGCGGTCCACTTCTAGTTTCCACTTGAATAATATCGAATGACATACAGCATCAAGTAAAGATCGTAGTTTCAATTTTTATATATACATATATATATATATATATATATATATATATATATATATATATATATATATATATTAGGGTGACACAAATATAAGCTGTATGTTGTTCCCTCTTTCTCACCATCTTATTATCTTCTTTAAATAGAAGAAAAAAACATTACCGCCGAAGCTGCGAGCGGTCAAAAAATATTCAGAGGCCGCTCAAGCCTCCCAAAAATTCTTCTTTCGGTAAAAAAAAACGAATTTTTTGCTTACGGATAAGAGCTTTAAAGAAATATTTTATGAGAACAAAAATCATGATTCTTGGGTTAGAAGTGTGAGGTAATTTTGAAAAATCTGTTTCTAAAGAAAAAAGGATTAATTGTTTTGAAAATTTTACAAAGAGTCAAATTTATGAGTGAGATGAGTAGAAAAAATATACCTTTTTTTTTCCTTTTCACGAACCAATTATCTTCTTTAAAGAAAAAAAAAATGCCGCTGAAGCTGCGAGCAGTAAAAAAATATTTAGAGGTCTCTCCAGCCTCCCAAAAATTGTTTCGTCAAAAAACAAATTTTTTGCTTACGGATAAGAACTTTAAAGAATTATTTTATGAGAGCAAAGATTATGATTCTTGGGTTAGAAGTGTGAGGTAAATTTGAAAAATCTGTTTCTGAAGAAAAAAGGATTAATCGTTTTAAAAATTTTACAAAGCGTCAAATTTATGAGTGCGAAGAGTAGAAAAAAATTGGCGAAAATTGTAAATTTTGGGCTCTTGAGCCGTCCCTAAATATTCATTGGCCAGCTAGAGCTTTCGCGAGGTTAATTTAAAAAATACAAAGCGTAAAATTCATGTTTAAGAAGTGGACGAAAATAAAACCGATTTTTTAACGATAACTTGATTTTTTGGGAGACCTGAGCGACCCCTAAATATTTTTTGACCGCTTGCAGCTTTCGTGACAATTTTTTTCCTTTGAAGAACATAATTGCACGGTGACAAAACGGGAAAAAAACATAGAGCTCAAATTTGTGCCACCCTAACATATATATATAAGTGTATGTGTGTGTGTGTGTGCGTGTACTTATTTATTTTTTATTATTTCTTTTATCTTTTTTCCTCTGTGTCGTTCTCGACCCAAATCGAGCAGAGAAGTGAAATTGCGCCTGGGGCGGGGGCAGGGCCCTTCTTGTCTGCCTCGCCGCGAATTCTTCCACGCGTCGCGGCCGCCGCGAGAAGCTTGGCACGAGAATAAGTCGATATTGCCTCGCGCGAACGGAACGCGCGCGTGGATCGATCGCTGATTCTCCCTCTCTCTCCCTGTCTCTCTTTTTCAAAATGTCAATGGGCGTTATGGAGTAGCTGGCATTATTGACGGGTCCAATGATAAGAACAATGCGTATACTTTTAAGGCTGCGCTTGCGAAGACCGAGGCGATGGAGTTCGCGCGAGTACGTCGCGCTCTTCTCCTTCGCGAGATAGAGGTAAATATCTGAATTTAAATCTGTACTCGATTCATTGGCGCACAAGGTGTGGGGGGATGTGAAAATAATTGTCGTTTTTTTTTCTTCATTTTTTTTCAATAGCAAAGAGAGTTTTTTTGTAGTATTTTCTTCTTGTTGATTTGGGGAATGAATTGGAGAGAAAGTAAAAGAGTGCGATAAGATTAGATTATGTTTATTTTATTTATTTTATTTATTTTATTTATTTTATTTATTTTATTTATTTTATTTATTTTACTTATTTTATTTCTTTTATTTCTTCTATTTCTTTTATTTTATTTATTTTACTTATTTTATTTCTTTTATTTCTTCTATTTCTTTTATTCCATTTATTTTTCTTATTTTATTTATTCTATTGAGAGAGATAGAGAGGGAGACATATTTCCTTCTTTCTCTAAGCCCAAGGTTTCTCGAGAGCACCGTCCACATTTAAATACATTGCACAATATTCGAAATATCGTGGAAATTTCAATAAATTTGGATTCACACGCTAGTGACCGCAAATAATAAGAAGAACGTAATATAATGCAAGAGTGACGGTGAGACGGAGATGGAGAGAGAGACACACACACATACACACACAGAAAAAAGAAAAGAGAGACAAAGAGAAAGGGAGATAGCGGGAGATCCTCGAAAATGTTTTACGGTATCTCGATATAAAAGTGTGGCCGCGAACCGCTAGATTTCATACTGACCTAGTGACTCATGGAGAATGGCGTAAGCAGCCCGTCAAAATATCGGCGAGCCTCTCACGTGCATAATTATACAACACGTGCCTTTTTGAAAACCTATATACATACCTACACACACAAATACATATATATACATATACATATATATATATATATATATATATATATATATATATATATATATATATATATATATGTATATATGTATATATATATATATATATATATATATATATATATATATATATATATATATATATATATATATATATATATATATATATATATATATATATATATATATATATATATATATATATACATATACATATACATATACATATATATATATATATATATATATATATATATATATATATATATATATATATATAATTTATGCATGTATGTGTATATGAATATGCAAAATATACACGCTACATCGCAGACGAAATGAAAAAAAAATAAGATACCGGTTCAAGTCGAAAATTCATTAATCGTTTACGATACATTGCTGAGGTCTCGGCTTCACGGTCTCGTACAGATATCTGCAGATGGAATCGAGTCTCCTTCGTTATAAGGCCGAAAATTTACGGTACTCCGTGTCCGACTTACCGATCGACTGGGCACGCAACACAAATGAAAGATTGAAATTGAATAAATAAGCGAAAATAAGCGTGTGTATGCCTCGGGTTGAAAAGAACGAGAATGGAGCGCGATCGTTTATGCGAGAACGCATAAAACTTGCATGGCGGGGAGAAAAAGAGTGATTAAAAAAGAAAAATTTATCGGTTGTTAGTGAGGTGAACGAGCATGTTTCCGTTCCCTTGGTGAGATTTTGGCACAACTTGGGGGATTGAGTTTATAAGTGTTTCGATATCGTGGAGAGAGGGGGAGAGAGAGGAGAGAGAGGAAGAACGCGGGAGGAAATCTTCTCGCTTTAGACGCTGAAAGAAGGCTATCTTCATGAATTTTTTTGATAGGTTTATATTATAGATATTGATGTAAAAGTTGGTAGACTTAATGAATATACTTTCGAAATACATAGACAAACTTATTCAAATGTATTCATGTAACCGAAACAAACTTGAAACGCGTTTTTCGGCGGCTCGTTGATAAAATCTTCGAAACTACTGAACCGAACCTTATGAAATTTTGACCACATATTCTTTACAACTATGGCTATAGCGTATATTAAGGATTTTTTAAATTTTGATATTTACTTTTTTTGCCAAAAACGGTGAAAAAACGTTTGTTTTTTTTAATGTCCGCCATTTTGTTGTTTTTGCATATATCAAAAATCGTACGATATGCGCTATAGCCATTAACATACTGAATCTAAAACCGTTTGATTCTTTGTTTCGGATGATACATCTAGAAGATTTCATCAACAGCGCGTACAATTTGTTTGGGACATTTTTTTAACTACCATTTACGTCTATAGATAGTCACTTAAATAAATAAATCAAACTTTTTATGTATTTCGAAAGTGTATTTATTAAGTGGAACAACTTTTATATCAATATCTATGATATAAACCCATCAAAAAAATTCATGAAAATAGCCTTTTTCAGCGTCCAAAGTGAGAAGACCCCTTAAGGCGGGATATACATTTGGACAGGAAAAAAATAAGCAATATTGAGGGATTTTTTAAACCAAGAAATAATTTTTGTGGTTTGTGGAAAAATGACAAAAGGTCGTTTTTGTGAGTTTTTTCAAGGAAAACTATTTGAAATTTCGGATTGGGGTTTTAAGGGGGGATTGTCTTTTTTTTCGAAAAATTTACCGCTTTTTGGGAATTTTTTTGTGAAGAAAGTATACAACGGAAAACTTGTGAAACTTGGCATATAGTTTTATTGATCTGTTTACTACATACAAAAAAATTTTTAAACAATTTCATCAAAAAATCCGCCTCCCACCCCCCTCGACGCGCGATGGTCCTTTTTTGATGGTGTGCACGATTACAGCCTTCACGTTCATCCTGCAACAAAAACCGAAAAAGCATTTTACTTTAGACACATATAGCTATCGTTCGATGAAGGGAAAAAAAATTGACGATTTGGTGACGTTTTGAACTTGAAGTATCGATTTTTCGAAAAAAATTGATCGATTTTTTGTTATAAATAAAAAACTATTAAACGTATTGCTTTTTTGCTTCATCAAACGATAAAAGGATATCAGCTGAGCATTCTGTCCAAATTTGAAGGCAATCGGTTGAATAGTTTTTGAGAAATCGTGCACACCATCAAAAAAGGACCATCGCGCGTCGAGGGGGGTGGGAGGCGGATTTTTTGATGAAATTGTTTAAAAATTTTTTTGTATATAGTAAACAGATCAATAAAACTATATGCCAAGTTTCACAAGTTTTCCGTTGTATACTTTCTTCACAAAAAAATTCCCAAAAAGCGGTAAATTTTGCGAAAAAAAAAGACAATCCCTCCTTAATTATCTAAAAGTATATACATTGAAAAATACATTTAATTTTCTTTATTTAAAAATATCAAAAATATACAAGGATATTGTACGATCCTTGGAGCGTCGTAAAAAATCTGCGTTTACGGTACCCACTGGCGTTTCTTCAAAAATCATCTGAAAAAATAAAACCGAAAAGATTATTAAATTAGATACTATAATCTAGTACTTGTCATGGCCAATTTTGAAAATATCGATTTGTGACAAAATGGCGGACGTTTGAACATAAATAGTGAGTTTTGGGCCAAAAATTAGTTATTATTTCGCCTATAAAACAAAAACTAAGTAACGGGAAAAAAAATCCTATGACAAGTACTAGATAATGGTGTATAGAATAACCACAAAAAACCTCAAGGCAATCGGTTCATTGGTTTTCGAGAAATTTTGGGTACCGATTTGAAAAACGTGGTTTTGAGAAAAACGCGTTTGAAAATTTGGGAATGAATGAATCATGAAGTTTGTCAACTTACATGGAATCATCGATATCGGGCCCATAGTGTAGGTCTTCTACGGTCGACGGAATGTTCATAGCTTCTAAATCCTCGACCTCGACCATCTAGGTGTATATCTCCCGTCAACTGATGGAGAAGAAGAAGCATTGGCAGTCGATCCCACGCGAGGCAGCAAATATTTCCACCCCTAGAATAGCTAAGGGTGGAACTCGGGAGAGCAGCCGTGGCCGAGTGGTTAAGGCGTCTGACTCGAAATCAGATTCCCTCTGGGAGCGTAGGTTCGAATCCTACCGGCTGCGAACTTACTTTTTTTCTCTCACAAATTAATTGACAATGACAATCGCCATTTGCCAATCGATAGCTGAAGTATTTCTCGCCGTTTTCTCCGTCCCCGTTGTAGCATAATTAAAATATACTCGAAAATAGAAGATCCATTTAATTTGCCGAGAAGAAAAACTCCCGAAATTCCCTAGCTCGAGATCTTCCAGGACGCGATTCTATACAAATTTTTTCAAGGCCACGATTTTCATTAGAATATCATTTTTATCTGACGACCAAAATTTGTATTCAACTTGAATTTAAATTCAATTCGCATCTCAACGTTTACATAATCGTCTGACAAAAAATTACCAACATTGTAAAAAATACGAAAATCAATGTGACCACTTTTGTTCTTCTAATTACTCAAATTTAAAAAATAAAATTCTCCTCCTGCTATTTTATTTTCGAGATGAGGTTCCGAACCCCCCCGTCCTCTGAACAAGCTGAAATTTTGCACGTACCTTCTTTTCAGAATTTTAAGGCAACCGCTAAAGCAATTTTTGGCGACTCACAATTTTTCGAGATATCGAATTTTGAAGTTTTATTTTTTAGGGTAAGTTTCCGAAACCCCCCCCCCCCTCTGATCAACAGAAATTTTGCACAAACCTTTCTTTTAACATTTTAAGCCAACCCCTAAAGGGATTTTTGGCCACTCGCAATAGCTTTCGAGATACTGAATTTTAATTTTTTTTTAAACGTGCGCTGACTATCTGCCATGTCTCCGTTTATACCTATATATCGACGCTGCTTACGAAAAGTAGCATGTTTCAGAATTCTTACGAAAACAAGCACGTTTGATATCACCGCCAAAACTAGCATGTTTCGGCTTCCGACACGAAAAGAAACAGATTTCGATATTCACCTCGAATATTAACATGTTTCAGCAACACTCGAATTGTTTCCGACTTATCTTCCATGCTTGCCTTGCCTCTATTTTTTTACTCCAAATTCTTTGACCGCAATCGGAAATTTACGATTTTTTAGACCTCTCAAAAAATGTTAATTGGACGTCAATTAAAATTACAAGTATTCGGGAAATATCCATTTAACCTTACGTCGATACAATCCACGTTAAATATGATTTCGACAAAGAAAGACGAAAGATGAAAATCTTTAAAAAAAAAACAAAAACATGGAAGATGTTCGAATGTTCCAATTAAAACAGACGTCGGATAAAAAATTGCCTCTTGCACCAAGAAAAAACAGGATTTAAAGACCATGCTTGACAGAGGTTTTATTTCAATCGAACATCAGCAAGATTTTTCAAACATATTCGACGATAACCATCTGTAAGATTACAGTATATTTGCTGAATTATATTTTCAATAACGTTATGTTTTTAATAGAAAATCACAATAAATATTATATTTACAATTTCGATATTATTTTTTTAATAAAAATTACTACTATCGATTTTAATTGATAATTATTACCAAATGTTACTAAAAGCAAAGAGTGTAAAATTCTAATGTCCTCACGCAAAAAAATGTCACATTAAAAAAAAATTCTAATGGTTTATTTTTCCAGATATGTACCTGAGCACGAAGGACTTTAAATTATCACCAAACCTTTTTTTGGTCAGATTGTACGAGCGATGAGATTTTTAAGGTTTTAAACTTACTCCTTTTACACTAGTTTTTACAGTGAAAATCCAACAAGTTAGTTTTTACGGTGACAGCCGAAACATGCTATTTTTCGTGGCGTAAGCCGAAACTTGCTGATTTTCGCGGTGAATATGGAAACGTGCTAGTTTCCGTGGCGAAAACATAATAATGCTAGTTTTCGTAAGAATTTTGAATCGTGCTACTTTTCGTAAGCAGCATCGATATGTTATCGCTGGCCGGAGTACCGCATCTACAGGCACCACTACACGCGCGTATCGCTCACTGACGTACGCTGGCTCATCGAGCGCACCTGATTGGCCCGCCTTTAAAATTTTATAATAATTCAGGAGTTAATCTGAGATCCACACATGCCTATTTCAATCGACTTAGAATTCCACCGCCAACCCCCCATTGCAGGAAACGCATTCGGTTCTGGGACAGCCTGCATATATCCAGGGCTGTTACTTTTATTACACTGAGAAAAAAAACCAATTGAATCAAAAAAATTTATTGGTTGTTCCAAATAAATGTGCTGCTGCGGAGTGCCACCGATATATGAGACTGTTTCAATACTATAAAATATTGGAAAATGTGATTGATTTAAATAACATAATATTTTATTTGAAAAAGCTCTTCTGTTCTCTGAATATCTACATTATCCTTCAAATAAAATTATATTCTATTGAAATCATTCTATATACAATCCGTAGATGTATTGGATAAAATAATTAAGCGGTTGCTGCAAACATTTTTTATTTCGTACAAAAATATAATCAATAGAATTAACTATTTCTTTACTACATCGAAACAAATATGCCATGGGGCGGAAGATTTTCAATTTTTTTTTAAATCTCAATTAAAAAGTGGGCATTAGAATGATCATCCACGATAATAGTGGAGAGAATATCGATATCCAATGGAATATCCATGGAGAGAATATCAGATATTCAACTGATTAGAACAGATACTACACTTTGATCTTACACTCAGAAAAACGTTTGGTACCGTCAAAAAAATGGTAAGAATCAACCAAATTACAAATATATATTTATTTCCGGCAAAGAAACTTCTTCTTGATCCAAAAACGCACAGAGTACTTTCGATTCTAATTCCGGTGTCCTGAAACCAAACTTCATTATAACATACTGAACGGTTGGGTCGGTAACCTCTCCCTCAAAAGCATTTTCAAAATACATAGTTCAACGAAAAACATATTACAGTAGAATGATACATGTGTGCTTTTAATGAATTGCACAGCATATTTCAGTCAATAAATAATATTTTTGATAAAAGTTCATAGTCCGTACCTCTGAAGATATATTTTAAAAGAAAACCCCCCAACGCTGCTATAGTCGACCCAACTATGTGTTGGTTTGCCCTGAATGACGGAGTAGGTTCTGACAACTGATATAATAACATAATTGAAGCTGCATACAGTAAGTTCAATCAAAATTGGTTTTACACTAATCGAATAAATGGCAGATAGAGCATCAGCTTAATATGAACCAAATAAACATTGAGTCATTCTAATAAAATTTCGATGTGAGCATATGCAACGTATACATTGAATTGGTAGAAAATCAATTGAATATAAATCATCGAAGAAAGTATTCTCCCTACGATGAATTATAAATACAAAGCTCAACAAAAGCTCATAAATACAAACCCAAACAAAAAAACTGATGGTTGCGGTCATTGAATCTTTGTGATCGATAAGGCACCTTGAATTGGAAAGCTCACCGCAGAAATAAGCAATAAATTTAGAAATAAAGTCGCAAAAACCGAAGTTTTCGCAGAGCGAGACTTCTCGTGACGTAACAACAGCCATCTTGCTCGACGTGTGGCAACGCCGGATACCCGCGCAAATTTGTTTCGTCTATCGGATATTTTCAACGCGAATTAAACATATGATTGTGCGAAGCCGTACATTTTTTAATGGATTATAAAGGGCCTTTCGTCGATATTTACTTGAAGTTCTTTTACGTACAGCAAAGGCATCTCAATTTTTCTGGCGACATGTACCTATACAACGCATCTATATATAAATTCAGCGTGGGAGAACCGTCATATAAAATAAACGTTCCTTTTTATACCTGCAAATATTGTGAAAATTGGGAAAGGGAAAAATAACATAACAATCGATGAAATATGTTTTGACTTTGGACAGATTGGACATTGGACATTGAGGTTAACTTCAACACGACGTTTTTTATTTGCAATCGCAATATTATCTTTTCATTTTCTAATTCTTGTCCGTCAGAATCTACATTTGTCTCTAAACTGGACTTCAGGTACAATCCCGTTACTGTTTTGATAAACTTCCACAGTATTTTCATTCTCCATGTTAACCGGCTACAAAAAATAATAAGCCGGGCGCGTGGAACCGATGACAGCCACCGAAAATGCGACGATGCTAAACGTCAACGATATGGCGTACTACTGAAGTCGAGTAGTAGATTATTAAGGCAGTTTCCATATTATAAAAATAATAGGAAACTCGAAATTCAATACTCAACAAATATTTCTCGAAAATAGGCCATATACATATATCTAAAACGTGGCGGTATTGCGGCGTGAAATAGACTCTAAGTTTACTAGCATGGTCATCACCGTACCTCCTTAAACCGAGTGTCCACGTGGTTGGATTTACCGAATTTAATCGATATCTGAAATTACGGGAGAACAATGGCTCGTGCCCGCAAAAAATCTCAATCACGATTCCCTTAGCAATCCTTCAAAGCTTATGCACTTGGTGAACACCCAACGTTAAAAGAAACTCACCGGCTTCCACTGAATTTACTATCAACACCCGAGAGACGCCGTACAATGTTTTCCTCGAAGGACAGCACGCAGCGTGACAACAATGGCGGACACAAAGAAATGACGATCGTACATTTACCTCGAAATGTAGCAACAAGCGACTGAAGTCCCCAATCTATCAAGATGTCTCCTACTTCGCACATTTTTATATTTTCGATGTAAATCGTCTCACAAAACTTATCACAATTACTATTGTAGTTTTCTACACGCTCACAGGGGAGATGCACGTGAACAGCCAGAAGAGAAGACGCGAACAGCCGGACGTCGACAGAGCGATCGTAGCGCTGTTCGTGCATGCATCTGAAACTACACTGATTCGCGATTTCCACCGACTAATCGCTCACAGCGATCGAACAGAGCGCGCCCGTGGTCGGATTTGCCAAATAAAGTCGTTTTCTGGAAATCGTGCCGGCAAAAAAGTGATCGATTGCCTCCACAAGAACTCAAGCAGCAATAGCAATCAATAGCTGAAAAACATTCACATTGTAGAAAAAAGAAAACACGGTCTTACCTCGAAGTAACTTTAATGAAATCATTTGTTTCAATTAACTTATTCAATTGTAGAAGCAACCATCATTTGCTTTATGCGTAATAATTAATTCAGTTGGAAAATGTAGTTTATTGGCCAATATAACGACGAACTATAAAGTTCAAATAAAACGCGGATTACTTGTATGAACTCCGATGTAGTTAATCTAACCCATTATATGGCCAGGAGGATATTGCTATTTTGATATGATAATTTGGTTGTTTCAACTAAACTGGCTTTCTCACTTGAATCGAATTGTATTTCAAGCGAGTGAAATTAGGTTGCTTCAAGCAAAATTGCTCCAACTAAATATACATAATTGGTATTACCAAACGTTTTTCTGAGTGTAGTCACAGGCCAAGAAGCGATACTCTTTAGAGTTTCTCCAGCGTTTAAGTAGATTCTCAGTTCGCGCTACGCTTACGAGAAACGAGCGCGCGTGCGGCCTCTAGCGGTTACTCCGAGAACTACGGGTTTCCGCACACCTAAAATTTCGGTGGAACTCGGCTATGATTTGGTTCAATTTTTTCAATCAAATGTGCAACAAACAAATTTTACTTTCGCATAATTTTTTACCAATTCAGACATTTGCTTAATATTTTTCAATCGAAATAAAATATTAATATTTTAACGAATAATGTATTTACAATCAATATCGGATATGGTGAAAACAATAAAATAATTTTTCTTGTGTACTCGAATCAACAATATTCATGTTTTAAATGGAAACGCTTTTTTCGTTCGTTGCAGAAATTGCATTCAAAACTATATAATTTATTCGCGATAATTTTTTAGATAGTTTCGATAATATATTTTTATCGGCTAACAATGTATCTTTTGAATGAAAAAAAAACTTTCAATTTTATCATGTTATTGAAGTCAAAAATCATTGATCCAATATCATTGGTGTTGTTGAAAGAAATTTCGTTGATTCAATTGTAAAATTGTTCGTGTAAATAATCGGATTTATTAGTCCAAACAAAACGCTGTTTGGACTAATAAATCCGATTATTTACACGAACAATTTTACAATTGAATCAACGAAATTTCTTTCAACAACACCAATGATATTGAATCAACGAAATTTCTTTCAACAACACCAATGATATTGGATCAATGATTTTTTTTTCTCAGTGTAGTCACGATTTCGTGAAAGGATTGTAGGACATGTTTTCCGCTATTAAATAACCCAGTAATGCCTTATGTAAAATTGTACCATTTTCGAAATTATTATTATTATTTTTTTAAGGGCGGAGATACCTCATGACTTGGAATAATCGCTGACTTTCATGATCTTTTTTAAGCGGAAAGATTTCTCCACCATGCTGGAGTCTACTTTTGGCGGTTAGATGGTATTAAAAAAAATACTCTTAAAAAATAGCGGAAGTATGGCACGGTGTTCTAAACAGATTGCGGCGGATGCTGTCAGACGGCGTGAGACATCGGCGGGATTAACCAGAAAAAAACCACCGAAGAGTTTTCTTTCATTGACACTCACACGCAAAATATGAATCGGGAAAAAAGGGAGCAATGTTGAAAATCGATAAAATGGTACGCTTTGAAACCAAAAGATTGAATTTTCCGAAAAAATTGCTAAATTTTGCATTCAAAAAATACTTTTTCTTTTAATTTTCAAAAACATTTAGGGTCATGATTTAGAGAATAAGGTTCTAAAGATTTATCCCAAATTTCGTCAGAATCGGTCGATTAGTCTTTTAGCTATACGTCATGCCAGTTTCGAAAATGCAGTTTAGAAGACCGTGCCATATCTCCGCCATTTTCAAAGATTAATAAAAAATAAAAAATTCCATGTAACAGCCAAAAGTAGGCGTAAAACATACCCGAAGTCTCAAAAATGGTGAATTTTTTTTTCCTTTTAACATAATATCATGAATATCAGCAAATTTTGAAAAAATAATACATAAATATAAACTAGCAAAAAGTAATTAAATTAACAATCAATAATTACAATCACTACCGTAATTGATAACTGAATTACCTTGTAACAGATAACTGAAGTAGCTAGTTGCCACAGAAACCAAATGTAATTAATTACTGTGTAATTTAATTGAAAGCTAATTTGATATAAATCACTCGATTACATATTGATTCAAATAACGTAATTGTGCGGCTCACAGAAATTCGAGTTACAGTTCTTGCAATTCACGAGCGCGAGTGGAACCCTACATGTGGTAATTCGTGTAATTGCACGTTACAGTAGGGTGGGCTGTTTGCGTGCCTACCAGGCACAAAAGTTGTGTGTTTCTGAAGCTGACAGTCACGTACACACCACACTGGATCCAACTTTAGAGGTTGACATGATATTTTCTCCTATATTATGCCATAAATAATGACATTGTTATTAGATTACAAAGTATTTCAATACATTCTAATCAGATTACTTTATAATTAAATACATTATGAGAGATTGCATAATATGTACTGAGTAATTTAATTGCAATGTAATGAAATGCGATTAAATGATATTACTCTGAAATTGAATTACTTTGTAAACAGATTAATAATCGAATTACCATGTAATTTAGTTATGTCCATCACCGATATATATATATATATATATATATATATATATATATATATATATATATATATATATATATATATATATGAGAGTGGTTAAAAAAAATTGTTTTCGCGGTACTCAACGGAAAATGTTACTACGTTAGGAAAAAGCAATTCATACAAAATTGGAGAGGTCTAAACATTTTTTCAGGTAGTGCTCAAATGACTTACAATTTTTTTTTTCGATTTTTCGTCAATATTCTCGTCCCCGCCAATAGACATCATAATAATATAATTTTCTCAAAACTTTTTATGCTCTGTAGCCCATGTAGAGATTGAACGTTGGGCCTGGGACGGGCCTTCACAGTTAGCCTTTCTAGAATATTGGGCCGTGAGTATTTACCAATGAGGTGCCTTTGTCGACATGATGAGAACGGCCCGATATCAGCCAACAGAGCCAACAATTATTGGGCCAATGATTTAATTCATTGTAGCGCCAATGTTGGTGATTGCACTTGGCCCTATGTGGTCCCTCTTAAAGGGCTTATGTAGAAATTGACCACTGGCTCTATGACGGGCCGTCACAGTTGGTCTATCTAGAAGTTAGTCTATCTAGAATATTGGGCCGTGGGTTTGTTTGGGTGCGTGATAAATATTCAACCTATATCGGGCCAAGATTGGCCCGAGATTGGTCCTTATGGATACATATTTCATGGAATAACCTTGAAATAAATTGTGATTTGCATATATGACAGGTTTCAAAATTGGCATATTTTACTTACTTATGTTGGTTATTTACAAGTGCCAATAATAGGCCAAGACTTGATTACAAAAACTGAACTACAAAACATAGACGATTAATATATGACGTGCCAGTTATTTGCCTATTCTGGCACAATATACAGATAATGAATAACCGAAGGCTTAAATAAAATAAAAGCAGGTATGGTCTGACCCACTTAGCCAATAAAGGGCTTAGATTAATTAAATGTAATTTCCAGTATTTTAGCATTGCCAGTTTTAAAATTGGCAAATTTCGATGAACTATCACGGCTGTTTATTGGTTTTTACAGATGGGCCCGGATAGATTTTAGTAATGGGCTGATATTGTGCCAGTTCTCAATTTATAACGGAACAATAATGGGCCAATGTAATTGGCAGTACTTCAGCATCACCAGTTTAAAAATTGGCAAATATTATTTATCTATCATGACTGTTTGATGAATTTAAAAGATGGGCCATGATAGGTTTTAAATATGGGCCGATATTGTGTCGGTTTTCAATTTAGAACGAGACAATAATGAGCCAATGTAATAGCCAGTATTTTAGGATTGCCAGCTTTAGGATTGGCAAATTTAGTTTAACTATCACTGCTGTTTATTGGATTTGAAAGATGGGCCAGGATAATCTTTAGTAATGGGCCGATATTGTGCCGGTTCTCAATTTATAACAGGACAATAATGGGTCAATTTAATTGCTTGTATTAGGAGTACAACTTTGCAGTGACCGTTTTACTTAGAGAGCCACTGCGGCCGAAGTAGTGGCCCTAGCTCAATAAAAAAGTGGCATTTTAAACTAGAGGCTCTGCCAATGTAAACAATTTAAAAAAGCTAACGGATACGTGTATGCATTATAAAGTTATAGGCACTCAAACATGGCAACCTACGAACCGAATTCCCAGCATTTGCGGGAGGTTATGATTTACTTCTTCAACATCAAGAAATCTGCGGCTGAGGCCCACCGTTTGCTTGTAGATGCTTACGGGGAGGATTCTATTAGTGAGAAAACGTGTCGGCGGTGGTTTCAACGCTTCAAAAGTGGAGATTTTGACGTCGAGAACAAGCATGGTGGCGGAAGGCAGAAAGTTTTTGAAGACGGGCTGACAGCTGGGCGTTGTGTACTATGAGCTGCTCAAACCATTCGAAACCATCACAGGGGAACTCTACCGACGTCAGTTGATGCGCTTGAGTAAGGCACTCAAAGAGAAACGGCCACAATTCAACGAAAGACATGACAACGTGATACTGCAGCATGACAATGCCCGACCCCATGTTGCAAATGCCGTGAAAAAGTACTTGGAAACGCTGAAATGGGAGGTTTTATCCCACCCGCCGTACTCTCCAGACATTGCCCCTTCCGACTATCACTTGTTCCGGTCAATGGCACACGATTTGGCTGACCAGCACTTGGGTACTTACGAAGAAGTCAAAAATTGGGTCGATTCCTGGATTGCCTCCAAGGACCAAGACTTTTATCGACGCGGGATTCGAATGCTACCTGAAAGATGGGCCGAGGTCGTAGCTAGCGACGGGCGGTACTTTGATTCAAAAATATGTAGCCACTTTTTTATAATAAAGCCTTAAACTTTTGAAAAAAACGGTCACTGCAAAGTTGTACTCCTTATATTTTAGCATTACCAGTTTTTAAATTGGCAAATATAGTTCAACCATCACGGCTATTTATTGGTTTTAAACGATGGGCCGATATTGTGCCGGTTTTCAGTTTATAACGGAACAATATTGGGCCAATGAAATTGTCAGTATTTTAGTATCCCCAGTTTTTAAATTGGCAAATTTAGTTTAACTATCACGGCTGTTTATTAGTTTTTAAAGATGGGCCAGGACAGGCTTTAGGGATGGGCCGATATTGTGCCGGTTTTCAGTTTAGAGCGGAACAGTAATGGGCCAATATTATTTCTCTTTTGTTGGCTTATACGATGGTCCCAATATTGGCCTGATCGTAACATTGGGCAACTCATGGCAACCTCTACATGGGAGCATTTTCTAAGCTAACATAAGCAGGAGGTTTTCATTTCAAGTAGTTTCAATAAAAATAATAATTTCAAACGATGTTTTAAAAATATGTATTCTGGATCACAGCATGCGATTGTTGAAAAACTTACGTAATTACTCCGAAGATCGAGCCGAATAATAATTTCCCTTCTCGCAAAAAGGATGCGTTTTGCTGTACTCACTCACAACTTGCAACAGATATTGTTTTTGATCTTCGTTTTTCAAAATACAATATTGCTAAAAAAAAACGCATACTTGTTAGACTTCCAGTGATGTACACGTTCTTGTAAGTGGTTGATATAATTTTCACAACCGAATTACATATATTGATTCTTAATCTGCAAATACAAATTGTTTATGGTAACAAAAATATTTAAATAAAAATTGTGTTCTATTACAGGAAAAATTAAATCAAGACTTACATTGGATCACATACTAAAATTTTCTGCCTCAAAAAATTAGTACTCTGATAATCATGAAAAAAAAAACATTAAAAAGGCGGTTGAGAACTAACTAGAAAATTGTTTAGAACCCTCAAATTTGGCAAAACTTTTTTTTTCTTAATAAACTTCAATTTTCCGTTCAGTAAAAAAATCTATTTTTTTTAACCCACCCTAATATATAGATGAGGTATTCCACGTGAATCCGATGGACTTTTTCCCTGACCCCCGCTATTCGATTAATTTTTTTTTATCTGGTTCCATTGAGTCTAAAAGACAACGTGCATTTTTTTTTACATTTTAGGAAAACAAGCCTTAGTAAACAAAAAAATGCTCCATAAAAACGCTCCGATTTAAAAATCGGAAAAAAATTCCAAAAATGCGTGATTATATGTAAAATTCAAGCTATCACCCGCAGTGGAAGTATGATTTTTTCTGTGCTTTCTGAACGTTTAAAAAAATCCGAAAAATTCAAGAACCACTTCGGGCGGATACTTAAATATTTTGATACCCACATTGAATTTGTTTAACCATTTTTGAATAACCAAATCACAATCATGGACCTTGAACAGTTAGCAGTTAATTTTTCGGATTTTTTAAACGTTAATCGCGCAGAAAGCACAGAAAAAAATCATACTTCCCCTGAGGGTGATAGCTTAAATTTTACATATAATCACGCATTTTTAGGAATTTTTTCAGATTGTTAAATCTGGGCGTTTTTTTCGGAGATTTTTTTTTACTAAGGGTTGTTTTGACAATGGTAAAAAATTCAGGGTGTCTTTTAGAGTCAATGGAATCAGATAAAAAAAATAAATCGAATTGGCGGGGATCAGGGAAAAAGTCCACCGGATTCACGTGGAATACCTCATATATATATTTATATATATATGTGTGTGTGTGTACACACGCACACACATAAGTGAGGGATACAGTGTGAGATGAAAAAGAGCAAATATTATTCTTCTGTCGGCTTAAAGTCGCTCAAATCAACGTTTACCTCTGTCCCTGTTTGAGTTTAATGCACACTCGTTTTCCAAACTCTCTTAACATTGGACGAAGAGATAAAAATGAATAAAACGAATTTGTGAGATAGGTGCTGGAGGATTTTCGATAACAGAGGGATCTCTCTCTCTCTCTCTATATATATATAACGTAAATGACAAAAACTCCTTCCTCACACGCGCACACACATTTATGTGTGTGTGTGTGTATATATATATTTTTACATAATACAGAAGACAGTATCTATATATAAACTTCCACATATATTTATGTATATATATTCAATACTTTTTAAATATTGTGTATGTGTGTGTGTGTGTGCGTGTGTGTGTATGATTTTTTTTATGTTCACGTCTGGTGGCAGTACGTACACAATATTTTTTATGCATATGCACACATACTATATTGATTATTTGATAGCAACGAGGCGCATTTAATTAACAAGTTATCCGAAGTACCAGCCTCTCTCTCTCTTTTTTCTCTCTGTGTGTCTTTGTCTCTTCGTGCTGCTTGATAAGAGTTTGCTCTCGAGATTCGAAGTAAAGTGACTGTAATATGCGATCGATAATGGTGAAAATCGATAATCGATTGGAAACGCCTATCTCTCTCTCTCTCTCTCTCTCTCTCCCTCTCTCTCTCTCTCTCTCTCTCTCTCTCTCCCTCTCTCTCCCTCCCTCTCTCTCTAGCTCTTCCTCTCTCTCTCCCGTCCAACTTCGTTAATGCTAACCGAGACTCCGACTCGGGCAATAATAAAATACTATTACACTTTCGGCCGAGCAATAACGCGCAGCGAGATAACAAAAATTTGTGGCCCCGAGTACGCGCCGACGTACAGGCTCATAATTCTTGTCAGGCTCCATTAAAGAAAAACAAACGTGCATCGATGTCCGGCGAATTGAAAATAATTTTTTTATTTCTTCGAGTTCTTGCCCTAAATCTCTCGATCTTTTTCAAGGGGTAACTGCAGGTGGCCTTGTCCGAAACTGGCATAATTATTTTGATTTAAATTCGAGTCGCGGCGTGTGTCCGATCGCGATGGAGCACGGCTAGAGACCAGTCCGGCGAGATTAGAAATCGCGAATGGCGAAATGAGAGGTAGACGAGGACTGGGTGAGGGGGGAATGCGGGAACGAAATTATTTTCCTCTTTGCATTGCACGAGATAGCCTCCAGGCTATATATCGCCGATCAGATATATTGTAGAAATGTGTATATATATATATATATATATATATATATATATATATATATATATATATATATATATTGGCCTAGGTCGAAGGTTTTTTTATAGTCAGATTGATCAGGAAGAGATGGAGGGCTGATCGAGAAAAAAGTTGTATGTATTTTTATTATACCCTAGTTGCACTATGAGGAAATAGAGGGAGGAAGAGTACGACAGAGATTGAGAGAGAGAGAGAGAGAGAGAGAGAGAGAGAGATATGGGCAGCTTGGAAGGAGTGAAAGGAAGAGGGGGAAATGTTAAAAGAAAGGGAGGGATGGACGGAGCGAGATGGAGCGAGCTGCACAAGTCGCTGTTCTACTATGCGGTCCCTGGGTTAACTGTAAAAGCACGGGTTCCGCTATTCCCGCAGGGTGTTCAGTACCAGAGCGATAATAGCCTAGTGCGCGAGCCACGCGAAGGTAAAGAGGACGTTGGGCCGTTCCAAGGTGATCCCGCGGCCTTGCTACTCCCTCCCCCTCCCGTTTTCTCTCCCTCTTGGTCGCTCTCTCTCTCTCCCTCTCTCTCTCTCTCTCTCTCTCTCTCTCTCTCTCTCTCTCTCTCTCTCTCTCTCTCTCTCTCTCTCTTTTCCTCTGCACTGTGTTCTCTATTCTCACTTCGAATCCCCATTCCTCCTTCAACTGCAGCTGCGCTCAACCTTCGAGCATTGGAATTCATATCCGTGCTCGGAAGTGTGCAACGTTGTAAAACGAAGAGGAAAATAAGAATGGCAAGAAATGTCCGATTTCTGTGTTCATTGTTTTCACCATTTTCCTCTATAGGGGCAGGAGGCGAAGGAAGAAATGGAGAAGGAAGAAGAGGAGAAAAAAAGGACTTGAAAGAAATGGAGGACAAGAAAGAAAAAGACGAGGATGAGAAGGATCAGGAGTAAAAGGAGAAAAATAAAAAGAAGAAAGGAGTGTGAAAAGAAAATACGTTGGAGGCGGGCGAAGAAAAGGGAGAAAAAAGGAGGAGTAGGAGGAAGGACGGAAAAAACACGGAGGAAGAAAAGAAAAGGTGGAGCCAGACGAAAAAAAAGAAGGAGGAAGTAAATAAAAGGAGGAGCAGGACGAAAGAAAAAAAGAAGGGCGAAGAAAAGATAAGTAGGAGCAAGAAAAGAAAAGGAGGAGCCGGACGAAAGAAAAATATGAGAACGAAGAAAAGACGATGCAGAAGAAGAAAGATAAGGAAAAGGAGAAAAGGAAAAAAGGAAAAAGCAGGAGGAAGGGAAGTGAAGGAAGAGAACGAACAGGAGAAGGAAGAGTAGGAAGGAGAAATTAAGAAGGAGGGAGAAAACAAAATAAGAAGGAGAAGGAGGAACAAAAGAAAAGAAAGAAGAGAAGGGGGTGGAGGAGGAGGGATAAAGGAAAAGGAGAAATAAAAAATAAGGGAAAAGGAGGGAAGGGAGAAAACGAAACGGAGGAAAATAAATAAAAGCCAAGGAAGGAAGATAAGGAGGAAAAGAAAAAAAGAACGAGTATCATAAAGAAAAAAATATATTATCAGCAAGAAAAGGAGGAGAAGAAACTGGAGATAGATTGGCCGATCACCCGGAGAGGGAAGCAGGGCTGAAGAAGGAAATGAGATGGGGGATGAACGCTAGAATGAAAGAGAAAGATTAGAGCAAGACGGAAACTGCGAAGAATGGTGAAGCAAGCGGGGCAGGAGTGGCCGGTGAGGGAGGAGAAAGATCTTACGGTAAGTCATGCAAAATATTAATAGGGACAAGATGAAGAGCTCACCCACTCTCGATCCTTTACGACGCTCCGGATCTTAAGGGGGGACATATCTTGAGGCGAGGAAAATATTTGCTGGTTTTTTTAAAGAATGATTTCTTAACCATTTTTGAGACTTAGGGTATGTTTGATTACTACCTTTGGCGGTCGCATGATAGTTTAACATTTTTTTACCTTTAGAAATAGCGGAGTCATGACACCGTCTTCTAAACTGCATTTTCAAAACTGGCGTGACGTATAGCTAAAAAAACTAATCGACCAATTCTGATGAAATTTCGTAGAAATATTTCTAACCTTATTTTCTAAAACATGATCCAAAATGTTTTTGAGCATTTCAAAAAAGTATGTTTTTATTGCAAAATGTAGGAATTTTTTCGGAAAAATTCAATATTTTTGTTTCGAAGCGTACCATTTCTTCGATTTTCAACATTTTTCACTTTTTCTTGGTTCATATTCTGTGTATGAGTGTTAATGAGAGAAACATTTTCGGCGGTTTTTTTCGGATTAATCCCGCCGACGCTACGTGTCACGACGTCTGACAACATCCGCCACAACCCGTTTAGAAGACCGTGTCATACCTCCAGAGTTATAAGAATAAAGTATAACAGAACAGTAACAAAAGTAGTAATAAAACATAACTAAGTACATAACATAACATAACTAAGTCAAAAAAATGTGCAGGCATTTTTCCTTTAAAAAAATAATGAAAATCAGTAATTTTCCTTTTTCTAAAGCCCCTCCTCGTCCCTTAAGGCGGACCTCTAGTTTCTCGGGTCGAAAAAATCGATTTTTTTTTCATAAATCACATCTACAACATGTGTAGAAAATGTGTGCCAAAGGATTTTTCGATATTCGAAGTGGTTCACAAGTTACGGCCCTGGAACGGAGCAGGTATACGGAGCAGGTATACTTTCAAACGCGTTTTTCTCGAAACACCATTTTTCGAAACGGTGACCACGATATTTCAGAAACTACTGCACCGATCTTGTTCAAATTTATACAGCATCTTTAATATGTTATAAGCCAGCGATTGAACTAGGATTATCATGATTGCTTCGATAGTTTTTTTATACGAGCGAAAAACTTAAGAAAAAATGAGTAAAAAATAGAATGTAATTTTCAAAAGTGTATAAAAAAGTCAATTTTTGTAATTTAGAATTCACTCTAGTTCAATCCTTAGTCTTAAATATGAAGATTAAAATGCCGTTTGGTTTTTTAATTTCAGATAAGCAGAACAGCCGCAATCTTGGTCACCGTCAAGCACCTCTTTTACTTGATGTCTTCCTGTCGGCCACTATAACTTTTATTCTATTATATATTTTGACTTCAAAAAATTTGTAAAGCTTATTTAAATGTTAATAAAGATTATGCCAAAACAATGAGATTGATTATTTCGATGCTTTGCCCGTAAAAAATTATTGAAGAAGCCGTAAAAAAACAGCCGAGAAACTAGAGGACCGCGTTAAGCCGAAGAAGGGTTCGAAGTCGTTCAATCTCATTCAAGGTCAGTATCGATGATACAAATCTAAATATCTCGGATCACTACCAAATATTTGGTAGTGATTCGAGATATTTAAATTTGTATTTCATTTAAATAGATGACCTTGAATGACCTTGAACGACTTTGATCCTCTAATGTTTTTTATGCGGATTCGGGTGCTCCACAAGATGGTTGAAAAAAATGTACCATTCCATTTAAAAAAGTGGAGGTGACCTTCACTGTGCGTCAGCGCCTCCAGCGAAATAAAAAAAATTGGTGGCATTTGATGGCCCCCTTCACACCGTACAACTTTTGTCTGGGATATTTTTTTGTGACGTAGATAATTACCGAGTTATTTCGGGTGGCAGAGATAAGAGGGACACCCCGGATATGTCAGGGTTACAATTATAAAGTGGCCAAATTTTTTTTGGTCCAGCGCGAAGATTTTGCGACCGCGAAAGATTTGATATTTGACGGTTCTTCAAGTCCTCTTGGAAAAAAATACAGCGTATTTTCGTTACGAGTATTATCAGATAGAAAATATAGAGTATTCTGGAAAAAAAATTAGAATTCCATTTTGTCTTCAGCAGAATGAAGATAATTAAATTCCGAATACGAAACACTCCTGAATTTTATTTTTTAATTGTTATTTTTATTCTGTTGCACTGGAAATGAAATTTTGATTTTCACTCAGAATGCTCAATTTTTTTATGGCAAATATTACTCGTCACAAAAATACGCTTTATTCTTTTCCAAAAAGACTCAAAAAACGAATTGAAATTATCTTCATGTCTGTCGCAAGGGCCTTAAAAAACATACGGCCACCTCACAAGTGTCACCCTGTATATATGAAGTGAGCATTTACGAAGGTGTCACTGCCGAGGGGACCTTTTGTGGTCCGGAGTCACCGCATGCACATGACAAAAAACGAGAGGAAGAGAGAGGTTCATTATTTTTCTGTACCAATTTATCACGATCTCGTTTTATGCGGCACGTACTCGCTTTCTCTCTCTTTCTCTTCCTATCTCTCTCTCCTTCTTTTTCGTCTCTCCTGTCCCCATTCGAAGATTCCGCGCCTCGCACAGCTCCCAATAAATATCCGAATCGACCGAATTCGTATCGCTTTCACGCGTTTTCAGGATTTTTCTGTCGTTCTTTTTAAATGATTATTTCTCGCTCTTCACTACATAACGTGATGTTCAAATTTCCGGATTAAGGGCGTAAAAAGTGAGATCGTTGGCGGCTGTAATTTACAAGTGACCCTGCAAGGAAAGGGGAAGGTGAATGTAGAGATATATCTTTGGGAGACGAAGAGAGACAGGGAGAAAGTTGCTCCATGCTTATATATATATATATATATATATTGGCTCCATGACCCTCTCAAAAGTTAATACAGCAATTTAATACAGTTATAGGTAATATAACATAATCAATGTTATGTTATATAAAATATTATATATATTTACTCGAATACACACACACACACACACACACACACACACACACACACACACACACACACACACACACACACACACACACACACGCACGCACGCACGCACACACACACACACACACACACACACACACACACACACACACACACACACACACACACACACACGCACGCACGCACACACACACACACACACACACACACACACACACACACGCACATCTAAATATACACGAATAGATATAATTGCAATAACTTTATGTGCATGTATATTTCTACAAATATACGTATAAAGCTTGCGTGTGTGTTTTTGTATAACTACTATATTTCTATTAAATTTTCACACATACTATGAACCAAAAATATCGATGAAATGCAGACTTATGCATATATGTGTGTGTGTGTGTGTGTGTGTGTGTGTGTGTGTGTGTGTGTGTGTGTGTGTGTGTGTGTGTGTGTGTGTGTGTGTGTGTGTGTGTGTGTGTGTGTGTGTGTGTGTGTGTGTGTGTGTGTGTGTGTGTGTGTGTGTGTGTGTGTGTGTGTGTGTGTGTGTGTGTGTGTGTGTGTGTGTGTGTGTGTGTGTGTGTGTGTGTGTGTGTGTGTGTGTGTGTGTGTGTGTGTGTGTGTGTGTGTGTGTGTGTGTGTGTGTGTGTGTGTGTGTGTGTGTGTGTGTGTGTGTGTGTGTGTGTGTGTGTGTGTGTGTGTGTGTGTGTGTGTGTGTGTGTGTGTGTGTGTGTGTGTGTGTGTGTGTGTGTGTGTGTGTGTGTGTGTGTGTGTGTGTGTGTGTGTGTGTGTGTGTGTGTGTGTGTGTGTGTGTGTGTGTGTGTGTGTGTGTGTGTGTGTGTGTGTGTGTGTGTGTGTGTGTGTGTGTGTGTGTGTGTGTGTGTGTGTGTGTGTGTGTGTGTGTGTGTGTGTGTGTGTGTGTGTGTGTGTGTGTGTGTGTGTGTGTGTGTGTGTGTGTGTGTGTGTGTGTGTGTGTGTGTGTGTGTGTGTGTGTGTGTGTGTGTGTGTGTGTGTGTGTGTGTGTGTGTGTGTGTGTGTGTGTGTGTGTGTGTGTGTGTGTGTGTGTGTGTGTGTGTGTGTGTGTGTGTGTGTGTGTGTGTGTGTGTGTGTGTGTGTGTGTGTGTGTGTGTGTGTGTGTGTGTGTGTGTGTGTGTGTGTGTGTGTGTGTGTGTGTGTGTGTGTGTGTGTGTGTGTGTGTGTGTGTGTGTGTGTGTGTGTGTGTGTGTGTGTGTGTGTGTGTGTGTGTGTGTGTGTGTGTGTGTGTGTGTGTGTGTGTGTGTGTGTGTGTGTGTGTGTGTGTGTGTGTGTGTGTGTGTGTGTGTGTGTGTGTGTGTGTGTGTGTGTGTGTGTGTGTGTGTGTGTGTGTGTGTGTGTGTGTGTGTGTGTGTGTGTGTGTGTGTGTGTGTGTGTGTGTGTGTGTGTGTGTGTGTGTGTGTGTGTGTGTGTGTGTGTGTGTGTGTGTGTGTGTGTGTGTGTGTGTGTGTGTGTGTGTGTGTGTGTGTGTGTGTGTGTGTGTGTGTGTGTGTGTGTGTGTGTGTGTGTGTGTGTGTGTGTGTGTGTGTGTGTGTGTGTGTGTGTGTGTGTGTGTGTGTGTGTGTGTGTGTGTGTGTGTGTGTGTGTGTGTGTGTGTGTGTGTGTGTGTGTGTGTGTGTGTGTGTGTGTGTGTGTGTGTGTGTGTGTGTGTGTGTGTGTGTGTGTGTGTGTGTGTGTGTGTGTGTGTGTGTGTGTGTGTGTGTGTGTGTGTGTGTGTGTGTCGATCTATACATTTATACAACTTGTAATCGTATTGTCACATACAATAAAATAAATAAGTACATATCGATTGTACAAATGCCTTAGGCTGGCACAAATGTGATCTCTATTTTTTTCCTTTTTCTCACCATACCATGATCTTATTTACATAAACAAAAAAATTGTTACGAAAGTTGCGAGCGGTCAAGAAAAAATATTTAGGGGTCGCTCAAGCTTCCGGAAAATTCAAATTTTCATTAAAAAATCGATTTTTTCCGCTCACTTCTCACCCATGAATTTAACGCTTTATAATTTTTAAATTAACCTTGCAAATCTCTAGCCATTCAATGAATATTTAGTGTTCGCTCAAGAGCTTCGAAATTTCCAACTTTTCGCGAATGTTTTTTTTACTCTACTCACTCATGTATTTGACGTCTCGTAAAATGTTCAAAACAATTGATCGTTTTTCTTTGGAAACAGATTTTTCAAATTTACCTTACACTACTAACCCAACCGCTGTTTATTATTATATTGAATATAGTATAATAATTATATTAATGAATATGGGATAAAGTTAATAACGAATAAATAGTTTACCAACATCATAGCTGTATATATAACGACAATAAATTTATTATATGTATGTACACACACACATATATATATATATTCATATATGTTTATGAATGCATGAACAAGCGGACCACGAAAGATTAATCGTCAAAAACCCGAAATATAAAGCGAACGGCGTATCACGCGAGAAGGATACGGATAACGACGAGTTTTTACGAACTCAACGATTTAATTTAAACGCGCCGTGCTCACTATATCTGCAGATAATACGCGCAGAGACTACGCAAAATGCGGAAGTATTTATGTGTTCACCTCCGTGCCAACGCACTCGCTACTGTGACACACTCGAATTTATATATATTTATATACATATACATGTGGCGTGGATTTTAACGCGTATAATTATTAGAGGGGCATGGACTTGAGATTGTTTGACTTTTTGCGGTCGTTATATATATATATATATATATATATATATATATATATATATATATATATATCACGACGATATATATATACATACATACATACATACACACACACACACACACACACACACACACACACACACATATATATATATGTGTGTGTGTGTGTGTGTGTGTGTGTGTGTGTGTGTGTGTGTGTGTGTGTGTGTGTGTGTGTGTGTGTGTGTGTGTATTTATATGCAGGGTGTCCTGTTATGAATGGATAATCCTGCGACTGTCGACAGGTCAGATTATGTCCCACTATATGCTGGAATTTCCGGTCAGTCAAAGTCCCACGGTTTTTGAGATAAAAAACATCTGCTTTTGGTTTTTCGCATGCTAGTTCTACAAATAACTTCTTTTGACCCGGGTTTTTGTAAAATTCTCATGGTTATTCATTTTATATAGGAAAGTCTTCTTTTTAACCGTCAATGTCGAGGAGATTACGAAAAAAGATGTTATGCAAAATTTGCATACACACTAATTCGAACATCCGACTTTAGTAGCCTGCGGTGTGAAAAAATGGACTTCGCATATTGTGCCAATTATTTTAAAAAGTTGCTTAGTTTTCGTTGATTCCCATAATTTGTAGAAATGTTCAATTTTTCAAAAAATAACATAAAGCTCAAAAACTCGAAAACCGTGGGACTTTTACTATTATTAGAATTTTTTTACATCTATTCATCATAGGACACCCTGTATATATAAAATGATGAAATATATGTTATAAATAATATAAAACTTTTACATGTAAAATTATATATATATTAATTGAACTATATATATACATATATATATATATATATATATATATATATATATATATATATATATATATATATATATATATATATATATATATATACGACCACTAAAAGTCAAACGGGCTCAAGTCCAAGTCCCTCTTATAATTTTACGCGTTAAAATCCACACCAGACACAACTCCCCGATAGCGAAGTCTCGGCACAACGATAATGCAAGTCTCGAAGCGGAATCGCGCGCCCGTTTTTTAATTGCAAACTGCACACGATTGCCCGATGAATAATAAATTAGAAACGTTATTAGTCAAAGCATACGTCTGATTATTCGCGTCTCTCGAGTGCGCGAGTACTAACACATACGGTTCCTGTGTGTGCGACGATGTGTGAAAGTATGTCGTGCGATCTCAAATGAGAAAAGGGCGTGAGAAGGATTTGAATTTGAAATTTTTTTGTTTTAATTTTTTTTAATTTCAGGGGGGAGGGATGCAGGGTTTAGCAGAATTTTATGCTGTCTTGAGGGCTTGGTAAGGGTGAATTATACGGCGAGAGAAAAAATTATCGACAATGACGGATGAATAATAATAGTTGTTATTTTTTACAGATTATTGTAAAAAAAACGATACTGTACAATTATCAATAATTAGGTAATAATAATTTGAAAGAATTGTATTAAACAATTTCAATCAATTACAATTGACAATAAATGAAAAAAGTATTGAACTGAATTCATTTAGTTAATAAAAATTTAATTTAATCAATTTTGTGAATATAGATTTTCTACATTTTGTTTACTTAATAATAAATCAATTTAAATTATTTAATTGTTAATAATTGAATTCAATAATAATTATTATCAATGATGATACCGGGTAATAATAATAACTTTATTTGCAGTTCGAAACATCTTCTTCGCAGGTATTTTTTTCTCATCAATCAAACCCATAATTGTGCCTTAGATTATCGAAATGAGCGAGCAAAGTTTATCCTCCGATAATTCCATAATTCAGTTTTCACAAATGGTGATTTAAAGTTAGAATTTTTTTTTTTAAATTCGAGCACGTGTTTTTCTGTTTCGTTTAGGTCTCATTGAGAGAGGTACCGAATTTTCATGCCGGACATTCTCGAGAGGTAGAAAAAGTCCAAAACACCTGGTTACGAGTCGTTTGCACTCTCGTTATTCTTTCCAAATTGACTATTTTTTTGTCCATTCTCGACGCGAAGTGTCGAGAAATGTCGCCAAATGTATATGTATGTTTTTTTTAAATTTCTTGCCGACAAGCACGCGGTCATTTTATTGCTTGTAAGCTCGTTAGGAGTGGAAAGAGGATACCGCCGCTGTGATCCCACTCGCCAAGTCTGTTTTCCCTCTTCTCATCAACGTTTTTATAAACACATTCAATTACACTCGCACAGCCATATATATATATATATATATATATATATATATATATATATATCAGTAAATAATTATTATGAACATTATACATAATAAATATAAATAAATTATGAACCACATGTACGAAATTATATTACACTAAACTATTAAATGTATAATATTTTTTAAACAATATTGTAAATAAATTATAGATGATATCATAAATATTATATATAAGTAATACAAGGTGTCTCATTTTTATAGACACATCACTATAACTCAAAAACGCAAAAAAAAAACAAAAATCGTTCAAATACGTGACGAATGGTTACAAAAAGCCAGTAGAATGTCATGATTCATTTTTCATTCAGTAGACGTCCTTAGGGTAATATCAAGGACGACATAATTTTTTTTTTCGCACGGCAACCATTCATTTTCATGGCAGAATTATATTTTGCCTAAAAGGATAACAATCAACTTTGGTCGTAATTTTTTTCTTATCATTACTTTCGGATTTTTCTATATATGTGTATGTAATAGGAAACAGTACGTACAATATGTAGAGTACGATCGTATAAAACTCGAGTAGTCAGAGCGAAAGTACGACTCGTTTCCGCAATTCTCGTCGAATTTAATACAGCAACAATTTTTATCGTTCAATTATATCGCAAGGCCACGAGAGAGAGAGAGAGAGAGAGAGAGAGAGAGAGAGAGAGAGAGAGAGAGAGAGAGAGAGAGAGAGAGAGAGAGGGACGTGTACGTTCAATTATCGTTCCCGCTTCGTACCGAGCATTCCCAGGAGAATAGAAACTCCATCGTGAAGTTCCTATTCGCTTTTTTGGTTGGCCATTCTTCGCTTTTTCCACATATCACAAAAGTATACTTGGGCGAGCATACGAGTAAACTTTTTTTAATTGAAGTTTTTCTCGTCTTTTCGAGTTTCTCATGACGCGAGCTGCGTCTCGTCAGTGTCAGAGTCGCCCGAAACTTGCGAGAAATGCGTTGGGTGACGTCCTACAGAAACCTCGGCAATCGAAGTGCAGGTGAGTGTGCGTGTGTGCCAGTTTCTCGATCTCCTTGTCACGTTTGATTGCCCCTTTACGATTTCGTGGGTATCGAGTCTGATCTCCCGTCTCGTTTCGACGTTGCTGACGTGTTCTGTCTCTCACACGTGGATACCAATACAGGGTGGATCTATGATCTTTGTTGCTTTTTCGAGGAAAAAACATTTTTCGATTTTTTTTCTTTGTTGCTTTTTCGAGGAAAAAACATTTTTCGATTTTTTTTCTCGCTTTTTCCTGTGGCTTAGGTTTTTATACTTTTTCTCTTTTGTGCCTGCACTTTCGTCTTGGAAGTCTTTAAAAGCAATTGAGAGTTATCTAGACTAGTGTGATCATGTCTTTTCATCATCTTAACTTTTGTGATTGACGCTCTCGAACTTTTTAAGCACACTTTGAACAAAATCTAAGACATTGCCGTTTCGTGTGCGGTTGGTAATTGATTCGTCCTCGTCAGAACATACATAAAAATAAATGTTCAACATGATTTTTTTCTCAAAAGTAAAAAATATCGTAGAACATGGGCGGGGGTGATTTGAATAGGCATACAAGTCATCGAGACTTTCCTTGTGGACGTAATTTTTCGGACCACCCTGTATGTGTGTGTGTGTGTGTGTGTGTGTGTGTGTGTAGTATGGAAGGGACCTATCGGTAATATAAGGAACTTTTAATGACTCTCTTGCGAGATCTTCTCCTCACGGCGTCTCCTGCGTTTTAAAGACCTCCGGAGATCGAGCTTGGATTTACAGAGGGAGTGAGAGAGAGAGAGAGTCAGAGCGAGAGAGAGGGCGAGGGAGAGGGTAAAATAGAGAGAGAAAAAGGGAGCTAGCTGTGAGTTTGCATGACTACCACCAGCACCATCACCAGACGGTTCCGGTTAATTGAGTAATTTGAATATCGTCATGGCGACCGCCCCGACGGCGTCTGAGGTCCCGCAAACTATACCGGTCGAATAAAAAATTGGGCCATCCAAACTTCGCACCATTTATTTTGTTTTCTTTTCGTTTCGAAGATTCACGAAGAACTCATAAATATATATTGCTGAAAGATCGATGACTTTGCGAACTTCGGCGCTAAAATGAAAGAGCTTGAAAAAAGAAAAAAAACGATGGTACTTTACATTATAGAAATAGCGACTCTAGTTGATTAATTATTTAATAAAATGGTTGATCAATATATTTATGAACTAATAGACCAAGTTCCCTCAATGAAAGCTTCTCATATCCAATAACGAATATGTTAATTAAAAAAAAATTAATAACAAATGAAAATTTAATTGAGGAAAGGGGTTACACTTTTTCAATGACAGAACCGCGTATAGCCAAACGAATTACCGAAGCCAATTGTTTTTCCTTCATCGCCATTATATTCCGATAAGGAAATAAAAAGTCGTATACCTTCTCAATTATATACAGTTGCCGAGATTGGACTTCCTGCCTAGGATATGCTCGCATATCGTCACGATAAATGTTTACACCAATTAGGAATTCCGCGGCGAAGAATCTGAAGTCCTATTACGAGTGTGTTACACCTCACGTGCGAACGACTTTTCACCAAAGCAATTCGAAGGCAGCGGGAGAAACAGAATAAAAAGGAGACGGCAACGAAAAAGAAGAGCGTAATATTTTATTTTTAATTGAAAACACATATTATATATCTACACACACACTTATATATATATATGTGTAGATATTTATAATAAAAATTAATTGAAATTTAACCATTAAAGGTCGTTTTATTTAAGGCGGAACACCACGGTAACGGGTCGTAAAAATCGATTTTTTCGCATTTTCTCGAAGTATACATATTCAAAAAAATGTGCAAAAAATTTAAATTCAGAATATTGAAAATTGACCGAGTTATAGACGGTCCAGTGAAAGCAGGTAGCGCAATGATTTACGTATACTAAAACTTTCAATCGTGTTTTTCTTGAAACGACTTCTCTCGACGCGGCCAGAATCATAACTCTAGCCATAATTGTCCGATTCGTAATTTTAAAAAAATCCCGTAATAGCAGTAGCTATCGATGTACGTAGCCGTTTTTTAAAACTATAATTTTTCTAAATTTAATTTAAATCTAATCACCTGCTATGTTGTGACTTTTTTTTTAAATGGCCACGCCCACTGAGAACTACATTTATATAGTTAATACAACATTTTACGACATTAAAGATGACATTTGTGAAATAAAAAAATACAAGAGACGTTAACTTTTAATTTTTCGAATAAAAATTTACACGAAATAATGTGAATGTATGCTTAATAACATACCTTCGTTTCCCAAATTCCAAATAAATAATCTAGTCGACAAAAAATCGAAGAAACGACTTTTTTCGGTCCGTCACTGCGTTGTCCTCCCTCAATATAAATTATTTAATTATTCAAAACATAAATATTTATGATACATTGTATTTATTTCCTGAGTTCAAACGTATACCCTAGCGGCTTTTTACGTGTTAGCCTTTCCATTTGAACCCTTCCCTATCACTCCGCACCTCCACTTCGACGACCCATGAACTAGTTTTCGGTAGATAAAATCTGTCATTACAAAAGATTTAATATAAATAAGATTATATATATATATATATATATATATATATATATATATATATATACCAGGTGTGTATGAAACCGGAATTTTTGTACAGAAAAAACACGTTTATTGTTATGATATGATACAAAGTAACTTATTCAAAGTATTGTCCGTCGCTATCTATACATTTTTCCCATCTTTCTGGCAATTTGTGGATTCCGCGCCAAAAGAACTGTTGCTCTTTTGAGGCAAACCAGTCATCGAGCCATTTTCGTACATCTTCGTAAGAAGTAAAGCGCTGCTCAGCAAGTGCGTGTCCCATCGATGCAAACAAGTAGTAATCGGATGGGGCAAGGTCCGGTGAGTAAGGCGCGTACTGAAGAATCTCCCAACGGAACGACTCTATCGTTTCCTGGACCTGTTTTGCTTTGTGTGCTGGTGCATTGTCATGCAGCAAAATCACCTTGTGTTGTCTTTGTTGGTATTCTGGTCGTTTTTCACGCAAAACTCGATCCAAATCGGTCATTTGTTGTCGGTAGCGTTGAGTATTGACAGTTTCCCCAGGTTTCAGCAGCTCGTAGTAGATTACGCCCTTCTGATCCCACCAAACACACAGCATTGTCATATATAGATGAGGTACTCGACGTGAATCCGGTGGACTTTTTCCTGACCTCTGCCAATTCGATTGATTTTTTTAAATTCCGATTCCATTGACTCCAAAAGACACCCTAATTTGTTTTAATACGTTTTTCCAAAACCCCCCCCCCCCCCCCGATTAAAAAATCTGAAAAAAAATCCCAAAAATGCGTGATTATATGTAAAGATTTTAAAGCTATCAGCCGCAATAAAAGTATGATTTTTTCTGTGCTTTCTGAGCGATTAACGATGAAAAAAATCCGAAAAATTGACTGCTAACTATTCAAGATTCATGATTGCAATTTGGTTATTCAAAAATGGTCAAAAAAATTCATCGTGGGCATCAAAATATTTAAGTATCCGCCCGAAGCAAGCGATTCACGAATTTTTCGGATTTTTAAAAAATGTTAATCGCTCAGAAAGCACAGAAAAAATCATACTTCCACTACGGGTGATAGCTTGAAGATTTTTACATATAATCACGCATTTTTGTGATTTTTTTTTCATATTATTAAATTATGGCGTTTTTTGGAGAATTCATTTTTTTTAGTCTAAGGGTTGTTTCGAAAAATGTAAAAAAATTCAGGGTGTCTTTTAGAGTCAATGGAATCAGATAAAAAAAATCCAATTGGCGGGGGTCAGGGAAAAAGTTCATCGGATTCACGTGGAATACCTCATATATATATATATATATATATATATATATAATATATTTAATTAAATATATGTACTAAAATATCCAACATTTTTCTTATATTCTTGCCATCGGGTTTAAATCACATTCAGCATCGGAAACTCGGTAAAATTGAGCCCCCGACAATGATTGAGCGGTCCCTCATCCAAGTATTGGTCCGTGCCAATGTGCTCATCGCGATAGATCGCCAAAGCCGCCCACCGAACGCGCCACCTCTAATGTTCATTAATTTCTTTTTTTCTATTTTCATATTCGTTTGTAAATTTATAGCCGCGACGGGAGGGAGGGGCGGGCCAAGATAGCGTCGGTGTGTGCACGCGGTGCATTGACCGCGAACCGAAAAATCGTCGGGCACCGAGAGAGCCCGGAATTTTATTCCACGACGGTAGTTCGTGCGAGGCGTATGCGGCATACGAAAAATCCTGCGGGCAGACTCATTTAACTTGTTGTACTTCCTTGATGCGTGCGACGACCACGGCCTTGTTACAATCCGAGCGTCTCTGTACGCACTTTCGAATTTCACCTTCGTCACCGAACTTAGGGACTCAACATTTTGGGGGAAGCCTGAAGTTAATTGACGCGGACGCGAAGCTCATTCCAAAAAGGACATTCTGACGGGTTTTTAGGATGCTGGTTGCGGTATTTTGGTCGCGATCGGGGTCGGGGAATAAATGTCCGGAGCTATTTAGCCTGGGACTGGGTCCTGGTTGAATCGATACTCTGGGGTATTTTCGTTGGGAATTAACCAGAAACTGACTGGAAAGCATTTATGGTTATTAATTACCTGGGACTTAATAATTCAGTAGGCATTTGCCGGGCTTAATTTTTAAAAGATTTCATAGTGTTTCATTTTTCATTAATTTTTTTAAAGAAAACTACAAAACTTTTTTATTCGATCAATATACCATCTTAAAGAACACATCTTGAAGAACTTTCAGTAATTTTTTTATTGAAAAATATTACATAGTTTAGTGGTAAATGGCCGTCAATGAAATAATGTTTTTATATACACGGTTTGCGGTGACCAACATTGCGGCGAAGTGGATCATCTGAAAAAAAATGCGGATGGATTTAGTCAAATATAAGTATAAACTAGTCTTTAATTGAAGGATTTTAAAAAATATTCATTTTTCACAAAATGGCGGACAGTCAAAGTTAATGGTTCGATTTCAACGAAAAAAATCGAACGATTAAAGACTATATTTTTATGTATTAAATAAGCCTGCAAAATTTCAAGAAGATCGGTTCATTAGTGTTCGAGTAATCTTGGTCACCGACTTCAGAAATGCCATTTTGAGAAAAACGCGTTTAAAGTTTCAATTTCAGTTTACACGAAGAAAATATTTTTTTTGTAAACTTACATAGTTATACCAGTGTGAACGGTGAAAATTTGGGTAATTTTCGGGAATTTTTTTGGAAGTAAAGTACTCAATTAAATGTTGCGGAAAATTAAGAATATATTTGACTATATTTGACGTATATTACATCATTTTTTCATAGAAAAATATTGAGATCCATGCGACTTGTGCGCTGCGTTCGGAGGTGCCAAAAATAAAAGTTCCTCCACTGCTGACATAATTCCGGCGGATTGAGTAGCTGAAATCAAAAAAGGAAAAAATATTAAACTGGAAGGTATATTTCATGTACAATGACGTAGGATTTTCGAAAATATCAAAATCTACCAAAATGGCGTAGTTACAAAAAAAGTCTGTTTTCTTGCCTTCAAATGGTCGTTTTTTTCAATGCCAAATCGTCAATTTTCATCCAATCAAAAATATCCTACGTCATTGTAGAGTAAATATATTCAAGGGTACTCAGTTCAAATTTCAAGTCAATCGGATAATTGTTCTTTGAGGTACAATGTCAGCAAATTTGAAAAATCTCATTTCGAGAAAAACGCGTTTAAAGATGTAACTATCGATTTTTGGTAGATAATATGATTAGAGATACGGCCTTGATATTTTTTACAGGATACTCTTGAAAGTATAAACTGTCGAAAAAGGCAAAGAAATCGATTTTTTTTTAAGTGTCATACTGGTGTAGCCCCTTGATAGTCATGCACAATTTATCTGGGATTGCAGGATTCGGTATAAATTTCCTGGGTTTCAACAGTTCCGCATCCATTTTTTGGAATTGTATAGACTCGTATACTTGTTGTGATGATGATGGACACATTTTCTGGGATCAAATATTCTGGGTTCAATATCCTGCATTTAATAGTCATAAATAAATTGCCTGGCACTCAACGATGCGGCATTAATTTCCTGGGCTTCAATCAATAGCCTGGCATAAATCTCTTGCGATCATTTTTTTTGGATAATACAGTGTTGGATACATTTCCTGGGATGAAATAGTCAGGATTCAAATGTCGAAGTTTTAGTAGTCCTGAATAAACTATCTGGGATTGGATGATCCGGTGTAAATTTCCTGGGCTTCAATTGTTTGCCATACATTTTTCTGAATCGAATAGACTCGCACTGCAATTTGATAGTTTGGATACTGTTTCTGGGATTAAATATGCTGGGTTCAGTATCCTGCATTTAAAAGTCCTGCATAAATGACTTGACATTTGATGATCCGGTATGAATTTCCTCGGATTAAACAGCCTACCATACATCTCTTGGGATTAAATAAAGTCGCATACATATCTTAGGAAAACATAGTATTGGGTATACTTCCTGGGATAAATCTCCTGGGAGCGAAGAGTGTGGCATACATTCTTTAGATGTGAATTGCCTGCCTTCATTTATTGGAATTAGATAGTTACGTATTAAGGGGTTACCCCCACTTGCGATTTTGAAAAAATCGATTTTTTTTATTGCATTTTTTTTTGAAGTATAAGTATCCGGGCCCATATTTCTGTATGGGCCCGGAATAGACGACTCTATGTAAGTTTACAAAAAAAATGTTTTCTTCGTGTAAACTGAAATTGAAACTTTAAACGCGTTTTTCTCAAAATGGCATTTCTGAAGTCGGTGACCAAGATTACTCGAACACTAATGAACCGATCTCCTTGAAATTTTGCAGGCTTATTTAATACATAAAAATGTAGTCTTTAATCGTTCGATTTTTTTCGTTAAAATCGAACCATTAACTTTGACTGTCCGCCATTTTGTGAAAAATGAATATTTTTTAAAATCCTTCGATTAAAGACTAGTTTATACTTATATTTGACTAAATCCATCCGCATTTTTTTTTCAGATGATCCACTTCGCCGCAATGTTGGTCACCGCAAACCGTGTATATAAAAACATTATTTCATTGACGGCCATTTGCCACTAAACAATGTAATATTTTTCAATAAAAAAATTACTGAAAGTTCTTCAAGATGTGTTCTTTAAGATGGTATATTGATCGATTAAAAAAGTTTTGTAGTTTTCTTTAAAAAAATTCATGAAAAGGCCTTTTTTTGCGCTACAAGTGGGGGTAACGCCTTAATTTTTGACGATTAAATGGTACTAGATACGTTTCCTAAAGACAAATATGTGTCCCGCAGGATACTTTTCGAGTGCGATCAACTGAAGAAATGACATGGGTCCAAATAGTCTCGAAGAAATGGCCTGCGTTTAAGGCCTTAGGCCACTCTAAAGGCCGAGAAAATAGGCTTTTGGGGGATTTTTTTCTCACGAAAACAACAAAATAAATCGAGATTACAAAAAAGGGTGTTTATTATACATATCAGTGACTATACAATATTTTTTTCGAAGCGATTAATTTTAAAATGGCCGCTGTGCAGCGCTTTTGCGATAACGTCTCCGTTTTTCCATGGTCCACGGCCGGACAAACAGCTCCTGTAATTTTTTAATTACAATGAGTCGATGATTTTTCTCGATTATGTATAATAACTGCTATAGAAGTACGTAGGATTTTTTCGATATGTTGATTTTTGGCCAAATTTCGCACTTCTAAAGTGGAAAGTGAAAAATTTGCCTAAAAAATCGTCAGATAATTGTTAATACCAAGTGAACCATGCAATATAAAAAAAATGTTACGTACTTCCATAGACAACGTACTTTTCAAGATATATTCAACATTTAAAGTGAATCGGTTGAAAATTATCAGAGTTGTTTCCGGCCAACTTGAAAAATGCAGTTTTGAGATAAACGCTGCACAGCCGCCATTTTGAAATTAATCGCTTCAAAAAAATTAGTCCATACAGTCACTGATATGTATGATAAACACTCTTTTTTGTAATCTCGATTTATTTTGTTGTTTTTATGAAGAAAAAAATCCCCAAAAAGCCTACTTTTCGGCCTCTAGAGTGGCCTAAGGCCTTAACTAGACCTGCATAAATTCCTTGAGATTAAAAGTCCTGAACAAATTTTCCGACATTGGGTACTCTGGGATATATTCTTTGGATTTGGATGGCATGAACCCGCTGGGATGAAATATGCTTGCATCAATTTCTTAGGATTGAATAGCAAAAGTTTTCAATGAATCAAAAATCCCACACGTACTTAGCTGCAATGTATTACTGTAAAGTTCCAAAAAAAATTCAAGCAAATCGTTGAAGAATTGGCGATGTAATGTTGCCGGGCGCATAATACAATCAGACAAAGGTTCCCTTCATCGAGCTTCAGCGCAGCCATTTCGTTACGAAATCTTGTGAAAAAAATTGTAACCGTACTTGACGATATGCAGAGAAAACGCCACCAAACGGAGATTTCATTTAATAAAATGGGTGTCCATAAAAAAAATTGTCAATATTTACCTTATTTTCCAGCCTCCAGGCTGGTAGTCTCTTAATTGCGTGTGACATTCCAACGGATAAATAGCTGAGATCGCCCAGCCGAGAGGGATTTTATTCCAAGGTCTACGAAATTTCTCGTGCGAGTGAACGACCATTAAGCAAAGCCCTGGGAACATCCGTCCCACTTGCGGGCAATATGGCTGAGGATTTTATTAATATCGTGCGGCACATCGGATTTTATCCTGAGGATTACGACTCTTTATGGCGCGAGGGCAGAGCTTCGAGGAATTGTTTCGGTGGAGACAGGTTATTGGATCGTCTCGTGGTAGAGACAGAGTCGTGAGGAAGATAATGGAGAAAAGATTTTTCCCACTGACAATGTCCCCGAGGTATCGAAGAACCTCTCTCCATTCCTCTTTTCCTCCTCCCTCGTCCAGCTATCCTCCTCCAACGCAAGCTGGACGGTGATACTGTATATTACCTTTTATCGGTATATACACCTAATAGTGGTTACGTCCACGGTGTAGCTCGACGACGACGACGACGACAACGCGTCGTCGTGTTGCTATTCGCAGGTGTTCCATTCGTTCTCGCGTGTGACCGGCAACTCAATCGGCCGTACCTCTATTCCGTCCTGCTATGTGCCAGCAACAGCAACGCAGTTTCGTCGTTTCTCTCTCTCTCTCTCTTTCCGTCTGCCACCCTCTCTCTTTATGTGTTTCTCTCGGGACATCATGCCTGGGCACTGCTGATCGATACACGTGCACTTGTATAGTGGTGTACGGGGTATTTCACATGAAGTTAGCCGGATTTAGCCCAGAGCCATTTTCCTGGTCATTAAATGCGTTGAAACTGGCTACGAAAGTGATAAGTTCCCTGGGATCCAATGGTTCCCGATCTTCCTACCGGAATCCAATTACTATTGGATAGTGTGGTAGGCGAGGAATCGGCTGGGGACCACCTGGGACCTGGCTTGACATATACTTCCTGGTATTAAATGGACCGGGATATTTTTCTGGAGATCAAATAGAGTAAAATATTTTCCCTGGGATCAAATGGACTAAGATATTTTCCTGGGATGAAATAGACTGAGATATTTTCTCGGGGATAAAATATTATAAGATATTTTCCCTGGGATCAAATAGAGTAAGGCATATTCCTGGGACAAATGGTCTAAAATATTTTCCCTGGGATCAAATAGAGTAAGGCATATTCCTGGGACAAATGGTCTAAAATATTTTTCCTGGGATCAAATAGACTAAGATATTTTCCTGGGATCAAATAGACTAGGATATTTACCTGGGATATGTTAGATTAAGACATTTTTCTCGGATCAAATAGACTAAGATATTTTCCTGGGATCGAATAGACTAATATATTTTCCTGGGATCAAATAGACTAGGATATTTACCTGGGATACGTTAGATTAAGACATTTTTCTCGGATCAAATAGACTAAGATATTATCCTGGGATCAAATAGACAGATTTTTTTCGGGGATAAAATAGAGTAAGGCATATTCCTGGGACAAATGGTCTAAGATATTTTTCCTGGGATCAAATAGACTAATATATTTTCCTAGGATCAAATAGACTAGGATATTTACCTGACATTTTTAGACATTTTTCTCGGATCGAATGGTCTAACATATTTTCCTGGGATCAAATAGACAGACAATTTCCTGGGATCAAATGGGCCAAAGTATTTATTTTCAGCAACGAATGGTCCATAGTCTCATTCCTCCTTCCAAATAAACTACGCCATTGGTTTCGGGATAAAATGCACTAGGGCATTTTCCTGGGCTCAAATAGACCGGCTTCCATACAAAAAAATCGCTCCTGCAGAAGCATCCTGGAGTCTCATTACGGATTTCGTGCACTTCGATTTTGATCCTTTCCTACCATATAATGAAGCACTTCGGTTGCTTGATCACACGCAGCTGTGATTCTTGTCCGCGCCTGAAAAAATCCCAATTCATCGAGACTGGCCGCTGATTTATCGCCAGGCCCGATCAAGCCGATACACACATGCATCCGGTACAACCGCGCAAAGCGGGTTACTTGACCCATCCTCTCGAAAAGCATCAACATGCTAACGAGATGGCGATCGACGACTCTGCGGTCAATTGGAAAGTCGTTTTAGAGAAGCCACTCGAAAGTTGCTCGGTCACGGAGACCTGCCTCGTCCGATGGCAAACCCCGAATTGATGGCAGCGCAGACATTGTTCTTTCCAGAGCCGGGTGGGTTCTGGATGCTTCGCGCTTTTTTGGACTTTGGCAATTCCTTTTTTTAACGGAGCAAAGACCATCGGGAAATGGAGACCTCGATTCTCTTGCATAACAAGAGCTCGACGGACTATTCGAGTTGCGTGTGAATCATCGAGCTTGAAATGCAGTGGAGGCGTTTTGTCTCAAACTGAAGCGGACATAGAATACGAATAAATATACACACACACACACACACACACACACACACACACACACACACACACACACACACACACACACACACACACACACACACACACACACACACACACACACACACACACCATATTTCGGAAAAAGTGTTCCAAGCTTATTTCTCAGAAATTACGGTTTATCATGAAAAATGTTTCAAACCAAAGCGGTTTCCTTTAAGGTCACTCTAGAGGTCGAAAATGGCTTTTTGGAGATTTTTTTTTAGAAAAACTACAAAATAAATCGAGATTACAAAAAAGGGTGCTTATCATACACATCAGTGACTGTATACAATAATTTTTTTTAAGCGATTAATTTCAAAATGGCGGCTGTTCAGCGTTTATCTCAAAACTGCATTTTTTAAGTTGGCCGGAAACATAACTCAGAAAATTTTCAACCGATTAACTTGAAATGTTAAATATATCTTCAAAAATACATTGTCTATGAAAGTACGTGGGATTTTTTCTTATATTGCATAGTTCATTTGTTATTAACGATTTTTTAGGCAGATTTGTGGAAAGTCAAAAATTTGCCTAAAAAATCGTTAGCTAATTGTTAATAACGAATGAACTATGCAATCTAAAAAAAATCCTACGTACTCCCATAAACAATGTATTTTTCAAGATATATTCACCATTTCAAGTGAATCGGTTGAAAATTGTCTGGGTTATGTTTCCGGCCAACTTAAAAATGCAGTTTTGAGATAAACGCTGTACCATTTTGAAATTAATCGCTTCAAGAAAATTATTGTATACCGTCACTGATATGTATGATAAACACCCTTTTTGTAATCTCGATTTATTTTGTAGTTTTTCTGAAAAAAAATCCCCAAAAAGCCTATTTTTTCGGCCTCTAGAGTGGCCTAAGGCCTTAACAATGATAATTTTCGTAGGTTTATAAAAAAAACAAGCCTCACGCAATCATCATTATTATCTTTAAATGTGACTACTTTTTAGTCACTCGTATTTTTCCTCAACATGAATCAAAATGATTTTTTTTCCTACTGAAATTAAAATTGCGTTATTCATAGGAATATTATCATGGAAAATGTGAATATTAGTGTCCATACACAAAATTTCATATTATTTCGCAGAGTTGCAATTTATAAAAGGTCCCGACACATTGCTACGAACCGTTGCACTTCGGACTTTGGATAATTGAGCGCGATGAATGGTAATACATTTTTTTTTTCGTCAATTGAAAAATGAAGGAACGACTCGCTAAAGAGTTGTAAATCATCGGTTTATTTTCTTTGTCACTGATACGTATGATAAAGATACGTATGATAAACACCCTTTTTTTAAATCTCGATTTATTTTGTAGTTTTTCTGAAAAAAATCCCCAAAAAGCCCATTTTTTCGGCCTCTAGAGTGGCCTAACCCCTTAAGGGGAGGAAAAAGATGGCAATGTCCAGTTTAGTTGTCCAGATGACTTTGTACCGCGGCGTTCATCATCGGTGAATCTGTCATCGATGAAATCTTGACGTGGCCAATTCTTTGTAAATAATTAATGACGTCACTGATGATGGACGTTGAACTCTCCTGACCCTTCCGGACCTAGATACACCCAACGAAAGGCCAATTCCAAAGGTCCTACAATTTCATCCGTGGGTAGTCGAGAAAAAAAAACTATATCGAATTCTAGGGAATTGAGGACATTTCGTGAGGTTGCCAATTCGGCTGATGACACGTTCTAGCTCCGACATGCTTCAGTGGCGAAACAAATCAGATGTTTTTTTCGAAGTAATCCTACGGATTTGCGCAATTTGTTTTTATCGAGTCGTCAGGATCTTCATCCTCTCGAGTGGGTCGATCTTCGGGCTGGAGAGGAAGGAGGGACCAGCGGGTGGAAATTCCAGGCGAACTTTCCATCACGTCGGGGAGCATAGTGCAATTACTTATAGACAGATTGCAAGGTAGGTGATACGTAGCACTTTAGGCAGCTATAATACGTTCCAGTTTTCCGTCGTAAATCGCGTCCGGACTGTAATTATTGGCTACTACAGGGGTTCCGCAAAGCGAGTGAGGGAAGTCGTTGTTGCAACGCGGTAACCACGTATTTCGTTGGTGGGAAAAGAGATCATAGGCACGGGATTGCGTCATTAATAATGCGCTTTGCCACCACGGAGATATTACGCTCGGCGACTGGGTTTTTTGTTGTTCAACTTCGTCCGGGCTGTGTGTATGGCGACTGGAGGGCCGCTATAGCGCGCTAAGACATTTTGATTCGACGATCCAACGGGTGCCATTTTCCCTAGGGCTAGCCCCTAGGGTACCGTGACTGAATGACGCCGGTGAAGCAAACACGACAAAACGACGGTGGGCTGTTAGGGAACCTCATGCTGATGGAAGTTGGAGGGAGTCCAAACTCCATACGCCAGAAAAAGCGTGCGCGAAAACGTAAAAAAGTTAAGGTGCAAAACTTCACCACCAGGCTCGCTTCGATAACCAGTGGGCCAATGGATAGCCAGACCTTATGGAGAATGTGACCGGGACGGTTCGATCAACCCTAAAAGGGTGAACATTGAAAGAAAGCAGGAAAAGGTCTCCGTCTGTGAAAATAATCCTGAAAACGTTTTGCGTCAACGTAATTGCTGTAATACCGGAAACAGGAGTACGAAAAACGTAAGTATTTATGAAACGAAGAAAATAATTTATAGTTGCAAACTTCAGGTTTTAAGATTGGTACTTTTTTATTATCCATTATTTTGTATTACACATATGCCGATAATGACAGACACTAGGAAAGTATTACAAATTTACATTATATGTGCATGGTTTGAAGTTCCGCTAAAAACACATCGCTAACATTTAAGTTTTACACACTCTTCATAGTTGCATTATACTCGTATTTATATTGTATATTGTCGATCAATATAGAAAACAATAAAAGGTTTTGTTCCTGTCAAAATAACATTTTTTTCATTCGACTGGAAGATGGTGATTTTTTTTTATTCGACTGGAAGATGGTGATAGCGCCATCTCTGAGTAACATTTTTCTAGTTAATGCGCTGCAATGTTCCATATTGCGATATTTTTCAAATAGAAAATTACTCATCCATGACTTTTCGTGTGTCATTTTTGGAATTTGCCAACCAACCAAAATAATTTTGGTCTCACTGACGTTGATCGACGAAACTTGAAAAAACCTCGAACACGCGTAAACAAACCTAAAACAAACCCAACTAGACCCAAACGGATCCGAATAGTCTTCGGCGAAACTTTGTTCGAAATAGTGTCACGGAAAATTCTGAGCAGTCACACCAGCGACCAGCACAACCTCACAAATCCAAACAAACCCGAAACGAATCATCAAAAAAAATGTTAAACATGGCTAAACAAACCCAAGGAAAATAGTCTTCGACACAACTTTACTCGAATCAACTAAAATTCCCCAGCAGTCACACAAGCGACCTCGAGCACAGCCCACAAACCCAAACAAACGTTTTTTTTTCCTTGAAAGCTATTTTTAGGAAAGTTATTTAGCAACCGTTATTCGGTTCGGGTCAAAGTTATTCAGACGCGCTACCGTCTCATCGTCAACGAAAAGATAGGCACGAGGCCTGAGAATTAAAAAAAAGGAGTCCCCGTTGAAACGCGTTTTCAAGCGAGTGAAAAAGACCGTCTCGCCTCGTACAGTACCACACACACACTGACCGAGAAACTAGCTTAACGACCTTGTCTGCTTGAAAGCGGCAATGGCCAAGCGACAGATCTCGCGCTCAAGCCTAGATGGAGAAAAAGAAGACAAAAAAGATCCGCCGATCAGGCGAGAAGCAGCGTCGAAGATGTAGAAAGTCTATTTCACTGCGGAAAACCCGGCAGTCCCGATCGCGCAGATTCGTCTCGTGGAATGTCGATTGAACCAATGATGATGTCCCAGAGCAATGGTAGGTGAGGAAAACACGTCTATCAGCTGCACCGTCACGCCTTATCCGACCGAAGCGTTCAACCCTTCAAGCGGATCCGGCTATACTGGATTTTGGAGCGAGCTGGAGTCACACTCTTTCGCTCAACGGACCACCGTCAGGCAGCGCCCTGGTTTGCGCCACCTTTAGCCCAAATTTGGCCACCCCGTTGTGAACGAGAGACCGAGACAATCCAGTTCGAAGCAGAGCACGAATTGGATCAACGCTGGATGGCAACGTAAAAGTCGACTCACACGTCGCTTTTCCCTCCACTAATGGACCAGAGCTTTAAAGTTGCGTCCCTCGTAACGTAATCTCGAGTTGCTCTAATTTGCGGACATGGAAATGTCGTCAATGCGAGCGCGTTGGACAAATGAGGATTGCAGTATAGACGTGTTGAAATCACCCTGTTCAGAAGCCCAACAAGCAGCCAATGTGATGATTCGATGCGTGAAATTCTTTGATTCGGTGCTTCGTGATCTGCAGAATATTGGAACAGAACCTATGGAGGTTGACGACGATTGACTGGCTGACGAATTTGACCGGTCACCGTAACCTGCAGGATTGACTCCAACATGGCAAGTTCATTGCTGTGATTTCACGATCGACTGGAAAACATGGAATGATTGATTCGGAAAAGAATCTTACAGATGTCTAGGTGCTCAAGGCGTTCTAGTGTGACGACTTGGCACAGCTCATGAAGGTGCATGGAGACTGGGAGTAGATGATAATCCGAACTAGGTATCCTGATTCGCCTGTGAAACTGAGATGAACAAGTGGTCCGGCTATCAGAGGGAGTCGTACTATAGAAGTTAGAGCGTAGAAGTCCTAATTCCAAAGGGTCCGCAGAATTGTAAAAAATAAGTGTTCCACTCAAACGGTGTTGGTGTAGATCCTGTCCGATGTATTATTTATGTACATATGTTATTTTGACAGGAACATAACTTTTTGTTTTAAATCAATACGTGTATAATGTAAAGCATGACTAATGTATAAAAATTAAAAGTCACTGAGATGCTTTTAGCAGACCTTTTACGTTACGATAAACGTTTACAGGATTACTTTCGTAAACTTTATAGACACTCTTTTAGGGTTAATCGAACTGCCCCGGTTACTTTCACTTTATGGTCTGGCTATTACCTACTACATTGGTCGGACACATGTTATCGCCGCGAGCCTGGTGGTGAAATTTTGTACCTAAACTTTATTATATTATCGCGGACGCTTCTTCTACCACTTCGCCTATGGAGTTTTGAGTCCTGTACTCTAGTCTCCATACCTTATGCTACAAATAGACAAGCAGTGGAACCGGTACCTGAACAAACCCAAACAAACGCGTCGTTCGAAAATCAGCAGCTTTCTATAGATGGTAGGTGCTAACTTAACCAACAATAAGATCCCAAGCAATGGAATCCAAACCCAAACAAACCGGTCTTTTGAAAATCAGCACCCATCCAATAACGCTAGCTGGTACTTTACCGACGATAAGATCTCGGAGAGTAGGACCCAAACCCAACAAACGCGTCTTTTACAAATCAGCTGCTATCCAATGATGGTAGGTACTACCTTACCCAACAATAAGAACTGGAACAAACCCAAGTCCAACCAAACCCAGGCAACCGCGACATCTACATACTAGCAGCTATCCGATGATAGTTGGTGCTATCTTACCCAACAATACGATCCCACAGAGCAGGATCCAAGCCCAAACAAACGCGTCTTTTCAAACCGGCAGTTCAATGGTGGTAGGTGCTGCTTTACCCAATAACAAGATACCAAAACGAACCCAAACAAACGCGTCTTTGCAAACCGGCAGTTCAATGGTGGCAGGTGGTGTCTTACCCAACAATAAGATACCAAACAAACCCAAATCCAACCAAACCCAAACAACCGCGTCATCTAGAAATCGGTAGCTATCCCCTGATGGTAACTGCTACCTTAACTAACAATGAGATCGGACCGTATGCAGGAACGGTCGCACCTGCGCATTGGAGGATCAAGCTAACTGGATATCGGTTTCATGCTGGGGTCTGAGTGAGAGCTGCGCAAGGGAGTAAGAAGATAGGAGGACGTATTTATAAGACATGCGAGAACCGTTGAGGTTTATCAGCTTGAACATACGATCTTAGCTAGATTGAGCACAGTTAACTCTCACTAAACTAGTATACTTCTTCTCACACGACTCTTGCATACATGTAAATAAGCTTAGTGCTTCATAAGCGCAGTGATTGCTGAAACTTCTTGCTCTTAAGAGGGAATTCATACCCTCCTGCTCCTCTCTCCCAGTCTCAATTCGCTGCCATCGCTGACTTCTCTCTCTCTCTCTCTCTCTCTCTCTCTCTCTCTCTGCGCTCTCCTTTTCTCTTCGGGGAGAATGAATAGCTCGGGCCTGCATCTGGCGTCTGGTTCTCTGGTGCATGAGATATTCCTTTGGCTCCTCTCTCGGGGAATCACTGCGGGGAGGCTCGCGTCATTAACGGTGAAACTCTCTCTCGGGGTCTATGGTAGATCTATGGTAGACCACGTGCGTGTGTGTGTGCCCTCGAGCAACGATTATGGCCCCCGAGATGAGCGCAGGATTTACCGATCGGTATCCGGTTCCAGCCACCCATACGGGCAACCGAACACTCACTACGTCTACTTGTCCGTACATATACATGCATAATCTTCACAAATCAGTCGAGTTGGATTTTACGAGAGAAGACTTCGTAATCCCCGAAGAATCGCGTGCTGCGAGATCTGGGCTTTTGTAACTTCTGGCATGTGCGAAACAATTCTGCAACGTAATTGTATACGCGATGACCCATCAATTGTCTGTTTTTGATGGAACGCCGTAGCCGATAACCCACTTGCCAGGCTATCCTTCACGTCCAAGCTGTATCTCGCGATTGGCGATCGTCGAAAAGAGAAATGCAGCTGGTACATCGCAATTATTATTATTATTCATTGCGATCAATGTAGTATGAGCAACCTGGGTTTGGATTAGATATTTTCATGGGGTCAAACTGCTGGAGGATAAAAATCTTGAGGTCAAATGATCTGGGATACATTTCCTGGGATTAAATAGTATGGAATGCAACAGATTTTTATCATCTGCTGGGATCAAATTGTAGGATCGAATAGTCCAGGACGAATTTTCTGGGATTACGTAGTCTGGGACAAGTTTACTGGGATTAAATAGTTTGGGAATAGTGGAATATGGTGGGGAATGTAATAAGGGGGAAGCTGCCGTATTAAGGAATCCATAATAATAAAAATAAAAATAGTTTGGGACGAATTTCCTGGGATTAAATAGTCTGGGATGCAATATATTAATATCATTCCCTAGGATCAAATTGTAGTAGGATAGAAATTCTAGGGTCGCATGATCTAGCATGAAATTGCTGGGATCAAATGGTCCGAAATATAATATGTTATTATTATTCCCTGGGATTAATGTACCTTGGGGGTCCTCTGTTCGGATATTTTCCTGGGTTTGAATCGTTGTAGGATAAAAATCTGGGGATCGAATGGTCTCTGAAAAAATTCCCGGGATTGAATATTCTGGGATGCAATATATCATTATTCGCCCATATACGGTGGGCGACTCCAGTTCAAATGGACCGGGATCTTTCCCTGGGTGACCCCAGGGAACTAGACCCCCATAGTCTAGGATGCAGTACTTCATTATTAACTTCTGGCATCAATTTCCTTTGGGCTCGGATAAACTGGGATATTTTCCTGGGATCCAATTGTTATGGAATCGAAATCCTGGGAACGAATGATCCAGGACAAATTTCCTGGGAACGAATAGTCCGGGGTATTTGTATTGCGATGATATCACCTAGAATATTATTCCTAACACCGAATGCCTAAGACATTTTTCTCTGGGATCAAATAGACCAGCATATTTATTCTGGGATCAAATAGTCTGGTATATTTGCCCTGAGATCAAATAGTATCGGATATTCTTAACAACCTCGCCCTGACGAGTTGACGCGATCGCATAGCCAAATTTCTATTTGCCAATTACTTGTACAAACAATTGGAATTTTCCTATCCCGAGAGGGTGCGAAGGTTGCGTCCACGGGTTCGCATCATTTCACGATCTCAGAAAGCCCATTCTCGTTCCAATTAATGACTGTGGGAAAAAGTCTTTTATATTTATATAATACATCCCAGCTGGAGAGTGCATCTCTGCATTACGACATGATGTGCCATGGCTCTTTTATATACGCATGTATGGGTCCGTGCGTGCACACATATAAGGATTTTCTGCAATTACGTTCAAAGTGAGTATCGAGACTTCGGCACAGGTCCTTGGCTTTCTGCTGGTCGAGAGAGAGAGGGGGGAGAGCGAGAGGAGAGAGAGAGAGAGAGAGAGAGAGAGAGAGAGGGATATTTATTTCGTGCCCTAGGATTGAAATCTTTTGAGAGGAGCGTGCGAAAATAATAAAGAGAGGACAGTATAATTTCTGTTATATGTTTTTAATTTCACTTTAATCGTAATGTCAATTTGTGATCAATTGATTTAATTTATGCTCAATGCAGATGAAGCGATTTTGTCGCAGATACACACACACACATTGTGTGTGTGTGTGTGTGTGTGTGTGTGTGTGTGTGTGTGTGTGTGTGTGTGTGTGTGTGTGTGTGTGTGTGTGTAGATGTAAAAAAAACTTTAAAAAATGAAAAAATTAATGTTAAAGAGAAAAAAATATTAATTATGTAAAAAAACAAAAAAAGCACAACCATTAAATATTTGTGTGGGACATATAACAGTTAAAATTATTGGTAAAAAAACGACAGACATGTAGAAAAACCAATAAACTTGGGTAAAATATGAGACCAGGACATTACGGATAATCGTAAAAAAACAAGATAACGGAAACGTATCGAAATAATAAAAAATACGGAAAAGTTTACAAAATAATGAAAAGGCGTACAAAGTAATAAAAAGTAGAAAATAAATGTGTTGATAGATGGGTTACTGGAGAATAGGAGGAGAATCGAGAGAGAGTGAGTGAGAGAGAGAGAGAGAGAGAGAGAGAGAGAGAGAGAGAGAAACTAAAAAGCGTTTCGAAATAATAGTCGAGAGATCCAATGAACGTTTTTTTTTCCGGGTTCGAA